>JAATLQ010037176.1:0-28656 GCA_013421005.1 Heliconius erato x Heliconius himera | reverse complement strand
GTCGTATGCTAGGTCATTTCTAATCAGTGACATCTCCTTAATTATTTATTAGAATGTTATACAGTGAACTATAATTTCAATCTAGATGAAATGCTAAAAGTGACTATTATATTAATTTTCATAAGGATCAATATCAAATTATAGAAAATACATACAACAAAAACCCAATAAATATAAAGTAAATTAATTAAAATGGTTACTTGTTGTTACTGTGTTACTTTGCTCAAGCTTCAGAGATAAACATGGTATGTGTATCGCGGACTTTTTTAAACATTATTTAAAGGACAATATTTTTGTAAAACATTATTTTTACGTATCTCATAAGGTTGAGTCGGCGCACGCCATGTATGCGTTAAGCAAGCTCATTTTGGGTGACGTTTGCTTATAACAACAAATAAACTTTGCAAACCGTTGCTTAGCAACGGTCGGTTGTTATTAACTTGGCGGAATAAATTGCCTGTCAAATTGAAAAATATTTTAATATATTAGTATATATCGACAATATTACAAATATGAGAAAAAAAAGTAACCTATGTTCATCCGAAGACCCTCAAGTATCTCTGTATGAGTATTTTATTACAATTGAATTAGCGGTTTGGTCCTGATTGCGGCACAGACAGACAGACAGACAGACAGACAGAGTTACTTTCGAATTTATAATATAGGTATGGATAGATATAAATTCGACCTTTAAGTTTTGGCATTATATAAACAGTTGACATATACTTTTTTTTCATTTGCAATTCAAAAGAGAAGTTTTTGGATCTAATTTCGGGATCCCAGGATTAGAAAATAAAGGGCGGGATCGAATTGTCTACATAAATAAAGTAGGCCTTCGTGGCGCAGTGGAAGGGGAAATTATTATATTATAAACTTTTTCCGTTCTCCTGTTTTGGTGAATTAAATATAAAAAAATATTTTTGTTTGACTAATATAATATTTTATTACTCAGATAATGAACCAGAGCAGCCGAGAGAAACTAGTATAAAGACAATCTGTTCTTAATTTTCCGCCTAATTCTGGAGGCATTGCGTGTTGAGTGATGGGACTCAACGCCGCGCTTTGCCTTGACAGAGTAAAGAAATTAAAATATAAATTTAAGCAAATATTTCATATCCTCGAGTGAGGATCGAATCCAAAACCATTCGCGTTCACACACTTGTGCCCCTGCGCCACGACTGACCTTAGTATTCCCACTTCTCAAATCGATTATAATAATTGTTTTAATTCACCATCTTTGACAGCTCACCTAGTTTCCTTACTCGACGTATTACGTAAATGGGAACTTTAATTACTTTTAGTCTAAATACTGCAAAGGAAATGTTCAAGGCGGATGTTTGTACTAAGGTCACCTTATTAAAAGTTGATCCAAAGCTTAGCTTTTTTTATATTTTTGCGACGATCGTTAAATAAGTTCTAAGAAAAGTTATATTTTTGATACACTCATATTCAAATGTTTGATCATGAAAATTAATACATATTATATATTTTTATATATTTTTTCTGGAATGTCAGTAATATTTACGTTAGTATATTATTATCTCGTAAGCTTAAGTTAAAAAATTGTTTTTAAAATATCTGAAAAAGGGCAATAAGTAGGAAACAGAGTGTCTTAGCAGTAGGTTCCCTGTATTTATCCTGCTATATAGGATATAGCATTAAGCTTTTTTTGCCACTTTATGTTAATTAATTTGTATATATTCTTCAATATACAGGAAGACCAGGACTGGGGTTTCGTCGCCATGGTGTTGGACAGACTATTTCTATGGATCTTCACCATTGCTTCCATTGTGGGGACTTTTGCCATTCTCTGCGAAGCTCCTTCCCTATACGACGATACGAAACCTATCGACATGGTCTTATCATCAGTGGCACAACAACAGTTCCTGCCTGTTGACAGCGGAGATTCATAAGCTAAATATTTAATATAACCGTATTCTATTTCCCTTATATCATGTCTTTTGTAATTATTAATAATCTTAATTTTACATTATTATTAATAAATTACTATTAATAATAAAATGTAAGCAAATGTGTAATAGCTTTGTAAGATACTTAGATGTTTGAAATTGAAGTAAAAATTGGCATTTACGTTATCTTAGCCAAAAGATGGCTGTGATTTTTTAAATTATTATAGAAATTATAAGTTCTGTGAATTGTAGTAAATTTTATGATAATATAACTTACTTTAACCTAAGAAGAATAGAGAAGATATCTTAAAAGAAGATCAGAACGGTCATCTTCAATGTATAAAAACTCACCTCGGCAGGCATATATTCCTTCTCTATGAAGAAAAAAAATTATAGGTACCTATACTATATATTTACGAAAATTTGTATATTTCATTTGAATATAATAATTTTTCGTATAGAAATCTTACACATAAATCAAAATATAAAGTCGCCACATAGTTTTTTTATTTTTAAGCTATTTATTAATATTTTTTTTTTATATTGATATTCAAGAAGTTAACATATTCAATTTTCGTACATTATACAATTCATTTAGGATTTTTTTCGTAATAAATAATATATATAAGAATATTCTAATATTATAATACTAATGGCTGTGGTAATGTCAAAGTAAAAAGCTGTTAAAATTAAACCAGAAATATGCTTCTTATATATCTACTTAATAAAAAACGAACTTTTTTTATTATATAAGATTATCTGTGTAAAAGACTTCGACTTTTTAATTTTTGCTTAAATAATAATATCATAGACATTTTTAATTTGACTATAATTTAATATAACATACGAAAAGTAAAAAATATGATGTATCAAAACGTAGTGAGATGTGCTAGAATGAGGTCAGTCGTGGCGCAGGAGTACAAGAAATTTCCACTATTAGTAGTAGTGTAGAGTATTTAATATTTTCATTTCTTCGCTCTAGTGTCGAGACAAAGCGCGGCGTTAAACTCCGCCACTCAGCACGCAATGCATCCAGAATTCGTCGGAAAGTGTGGGGCGGAAGTATCTTAATGGATCATAATATTAGGTTTCCAGGCTCCCTCTGCTCTCCCTCAAAATATGGCAGGGGCTATGTGTGGGATTCAACGTGAGCCTAAATAAAATACAAGTTTGTTGTGTACAATTTTGGCTGTTTATAATCAAAATGAAGTTTATGAAATAAAATAGTTAAGCAATACTGTCTTATTATTTATATACCTTATTACGTTTGCTTATATCTTTTTTAGATGCACAAATTAAACTTGGGACTAAACGCGACGATTGTGTTCTCTACTTTGTATGTCCAATCTTAGTGACGGTTGTGGGTTCGATTATCACTCGGAGTAGTGAAATATTTAATATTTTCATTTCTTTGCTAAGGTAGCGAAATCTAAAGGTATTTAAATCGTAATTAATTCAACACAGAGATAAAGAACGATTTGATCTTCAAAGAGATATCAAGCAAATACCTACATAGATTTTTTAGTTCGTTCGTTCGTTTGAAATAAATCTATATAAAAATGCCTGTTAGGTTAGTTGTTGGCGTACCGACATTGCACTATTGCACGTGTATGTTGCATGTATGTATGTGCCAAGAGTATTTTAGGGTACATACCTCAAAATTCTTATAAAATAACTTTGTTGTTTGATCAAGACTATTTTGTACAAGATCGGTTAAAGGTTAGATACCTCAATGTTCAAGTCTATATTCCCTTAGAGCACGAAAATCTATCTTCTAAATCATCGCAATCAAATGACGATGAAATATGAGAGTTTATACTTTGTTTTTTGTCGCATTTTCTATCATAACTATAGGGTACTTCCCGTTGATATACAATTTCGAAATTTGTTAAGAAGTTAAAACTTACGGCACGTATAAAGGAAAATTCCAAAATTATTTTTCAAAAATTGACTACTTATTTGTATTTGTGTCACAGAAAAAACCATTAGGTACAAATTTTAATCTGTACTTAAATTGATACAAAATTACAACTTAATTAGTTATTCTTTTGGTGTATCTCCTTTCATGAAACTGGTACGAAAACTCTCGGGGCGTACTCGTACGACTTGAACTTGACCGAAAATGTTGATTATTTTATAGATTATATAAAAATGCCTAAAAACGTGCTTTCTATGCATATTCTGTATACCAATTATTTATTTAACTAATAATATATGTTACTAATTTAAAAACTAAATTTTATAGTTATTTTACAAATAATATTGTGAGTACTTATCCAAATCAATTAATTAATAATTAAGGCTGTTTGTAATATTTATATTTCTTAAATGAATAATCATGTAATTTAAGCGGGCAAAGCCGCGAGCAGGCCGCTAGTCTCTATATATAATTAGACAATAAAAATATTTTATCTGTACATTTAGTAATTTTGACTGAAATGGATAGAGGGACACTTAAAAAGAATAATAGAAAGCAAAAAGATTTTTTTTTAATTTCTTGTCTGTCTGTCTGTCTGTCTATACGTATGGTCACAATTTTCTCTGAAAGTACTGAACCGATTTACTTGAAACTTTCATTGCTTTGTTTTAACTCAACTTAACAATTAAAGTTTGTTTCATCACAATCGGTTCATTAAAAAAAAGTTATCGTCATTTGAATGAACTCAAGGCATTAGTTTGCCTGCGAATATTATACAGCAAACGCGCTGGTAAGATTCCTGGCTAAAGAATGACATTCGAAACGTCTTGGCTATATGACTGTTGATAAAAATATATATTTATGAAGGACTATTATACAATAATTTATACAATAAAGTAAACAAAATTGAATTTTTAGTGGAGATTACCTTCATAAATCATAACAGTTAAGTTTAAATCTTAATTAATTCAACACAGAGATAAAGAACGATTTGACCTTCAAAGAGATATCAAGCAAATACATAAATTTTTGGTTCGTTCGTTCGTTTGAAAAAAATCTATATAAAAATGCCTAAAAACATCCTTTCTACGTGGACTCTGTGATAACTACATATTTACCAATTGTACATTAAGCTAATAATATATAACTAATTTAAAAACTGTACAGGATTTAATATGCAAATATTACAGTTATTTTACAAAGAATATTATGAATCCTTAACCAAATTAATAATTTAACATTTAAGGCTGTTTCTGAAGCAGTACATTAAATTATTAAATGACATCAGCACATTTAACAGAGCTTTAAAAAACATAACAGGTAAAAAGAACGTAATGTTACAGAAATATATACATATAATAAATAATTAGCTTTCATAAAATATACATAATATTTTATGAATATCAAATATCAACTTTGGTCGTATTTTTAGTTCGAAACAATCAAAAATTCTTATATAAATTACGATAATGTCGTAATAAAAAAATTAGAATATTACAGATTAAAATAACAATAAAATCATATTAGAAGTCATTATAGTTGTCAATCAATTCTGCTTAATAAATCAATAATCATGTATTTTAAGCGGGCGAAGCCGTGGGCGGGCCGCTATTATTTAATATTTTAATATTTATTATGTGCCATTTTAGTTACTTTAGAAAATTTCTATTACATATATGTATAAATAGAAATTTTCTTCAATGTTTAAAGTAAATAATACAAAGTTTTCAATGACCACACGAACTTCGAGAACAACAACTAACAGAAAACCTATCCACATCTCGTCACCCAAAAAAAGAAATTGCCAACGAGCCAGCACACTGACGAATAAACGCCATAAAACGAATGTATCGTAACAGTTAACGTACGGACCGTACATTAAAGCTGTCACCGTACAAAAAATATTGGCGCCGCGTTCAACTCTGCATAAATAAAGAGATGATGAATCATTGGATTCTCAATTGTCATCATATTTTCGAATATGAAAATAAAAAAGAACCTTAAAAGTATGAGGTATTAGGAATTTAATAGATTATCCTAACATTGGTAAAATATTCTGTTGAGTTCCGCCACTCAACACAATGCCTTCAGAAATCGGCGAAAAGTGGGGAACGGAGTGTCACTAGGTTCCCTCTGTCTACCCTGCTGTGTGCGTTACAGCGTTAAGCAGATTTTGGTAGGATAAGTATAAGTTTGCGGACGTATGCAATAATTTTGTATGAAATGAAGTACAAATATAAGTTTATATTGATATTTTTTTATAAAATATCTATAAAAAATCACTTTTCAGATTTTTTTTCTTTTATTTATACTACAAGTTCTCACTTCAAATTTCATAACGAGAACATTCACAAGAAGTCCAAATGCATGCATTTATACAGCAAAAATGATGCATATATGCTCGTATCTCTTGATTGCGCCGCTTTAGACGTATGTTTTTCTTCGCTTTAAGGGATCATATTATATATTAATTTCAGCTTAATGTGATCATACAATATCAAGATAATAATCTCAAGATAAATAGTATTGACAGACTAATAGACAAATAATATATCCATCCTATAAATGTTCCGTTTTTTTCCTTTCGAGGTACAAAACCCTAAAGGGAAAAAAGAAATCAGATAATAATACTCTACGCTGTATACGTTATCCTATTTATACTCAATAACTAATAGTTAGTCGAGGCCGGTCGTGGCGCAGCGGCACGAGGTGTGACTGTAAAACCGACTGGTTGTGGGTTCGATCCCCACTCGAGGAGATGAAATATTTACTTAAATGTATATTTCCATTTCTTCGCTCTGGTGTCGAGATTCAGCGTGGCGTTGAGTTCTGCCACTCAACACGCAATGCCTCCAAAATTCGGCAGAAAGTGGGGAACGGGAGTGTCTTAACACTAGATTCCCTCTGCCTACCCTGCTGTGTGCGGGATACAGCGTGAATCTAATTTATTTATTTTTAACTAACAGTTAATGATATATGCCTTAGATGCTAATAACTTTTCCTCATATAAAGCAAAAGCAGCTTCAAAAAAAAGACAACAGCAGCGTAAATTATGGACCCACTGCTCTCCTTTGAGCAGTCTACCATTATCTTCCTATAAAACTTTAATCAAAATAGTAGGTATATGACTAAACAACATATGAGCTAGCAAGGAGCTATTTACTCCTGAATAATGTATTCTTTGATGACCTGCCTTTATACTCGTCTAGTGCTTCAAAATTACTAATTTTGCAAGTCAATTAGTTTGAGTCTTACTTTTGTTTGTATTGGAGCAACTTTAATAATAACTTTTAGAAATAAAGAATATAACAGTGTAGAAGCTGAATTAAATGATGTACCAGTTCATCAATCAGTACTCAATATGCTTTGCCTCCAGACTTTGGCGGAAAGTGGGGAACGGAAGTGTCTTAACACTGACAGGTTACCTCTGCTTAGCCTGCTATGTTCAGGATACACCGAGAATCTAAAATATAAATTAGTGTATGGAACTATTATTCATATTTATAGTTTATTTGATATGTGCCTTTTATATATTTATTAAATATATTCTCAATTTTATCAATTCTCAAGCGCGGCGTTGAGTTCTGCCACTCAACACGCAATGCCTCCAGAATACGGCAGAAAGTGGGGAACGAAGTGTCTTAACACTAGGTTCCCTCTGCCTACCCTGCAGTGTGCGGGATACAGCGTGAAGCTAATTTATTTATTTTATATATATTCTTGAGACCAGTCGTGGTACAGGGGTACAAAATGTGACTGTAAAATCGACTGGTTGTGGGTTCGATCCCCACTCAAAGAAAAGAAATATTTATTTACATTTATATTTTCATTTCTTCGCTCTGGTGTCGAGGCAAAACGCGGCGTTGAGCTCCGCCACTCAACACGCAATGCCTCCAGAACTTGGCGGAAAGTGGGGAGCGGAGTGTCTTAACACTTGATTCCCTCTACCTACCCTGCTGTGTGCGGGATACAGCGGGAAGCTGATTTAATTTAATTTATATTTTTTGAGCGAAGATATAAATGTAAATAAATTAAAAAATAAATGTAAATATATATTTCATTTCCCCGAGTGGGGATCGAACCCACAATTAGTCGATTTTACAGTCACACTTTGTGCCCCTACTCCACGAACACGACTGGCCTCTTATATATTTTGTCGAAATAAATAATTTTTATTGAGATAACTTTTTAAATCATTAGCTGATTCAAATAAAACAAATGCTAAATGTTAAAGGAAGTTTGTCCAAATTTAATTACATTTAAATCGGTTAAGCCGTTTTTGAGATAACCGTGCACAAACGCACAGACAAACAGACAAACCGACAAAAAAAAATACATGCCTCCAATAACAGATCTTCTCGTTCAGTTACAATACTTATCAGTTACAATATTAATATATGCTCTGACAAGACATAGCCCAGTGTTAAGTCCCACAATCAACGCTCAATATCTCGAACGTAAAGCAGAGAACAGAGTATCCAAGTTCATTTTACCCACCCTTTTCCCTTACCCTACAAGCGGGATAATGCGTGATTAGCACATTTAAAAAGTCACAACATAACTTTACTAAAACTAGTCATTTAACAGTTGCATCTAAAACTTCAAACAGCATCTACTAGTATTTGCTTGAAATAAAAACTTCCTGTACATTTAACAAAAACCCAGCGAAATGTCCAAACGATTTGGCTTCAAGCCAGTTGCATGTACGACGTACATAGTTACTGACTTGCTTTTTAATAGACAGACTGGTGGCGACGTATGAGTGTATATTATGAATGTAATAATAGATTTAGATATGGAAATTAAACATACATATGTGTTCAAAAGGTGGTTGCGGGTTCGTATCCAGTTCAATAAATAATTGTATGAAAAGGCCGGTCATGGTGCAGCGCCACAAGTGTACGACTGTTAGTGCGGCTGGTTGTAAGTTCTATTCCTACTCATTTTCTTTATCTTATGGTAACGAGGCATAGTGCGACGTTAAGTTCCGCCACTCAACACGCAATGCCTTCAGAATTCGGCGAAAGTAGGGAACGAAAATGTTTTAATGGGAACGGAGTATCTTAGCACTAAGTTCCCAGGTTCCCTCTGCCTACTCAGCTATTTGTCGGTTACAGCCTTAAGCTTAAAAAGAAAACGTCATGTAAAATGTACATAGTTACTGCTGACTTACTTTTTAATAGTGAGACTGGTGGCGACGTATGATTGAATGTGGTGTAGTATGAACGCGATAATACGTTGAGCTATGGATAATTCATATGTGATCGTTGCGGGGTAATGGTTGCGGGTTCGTATCTGATTCAAGAAAAAATATACTTATGAAGAGGTGGGTCGTGGCGTAGCACAAGAGTGGGAATGTAATCGCGATAGGTTGTGGTTTCGTTTCACATTCAAGAAAGTAAAATATTTAATATTTTTTTTATTTACGACAACAAGGTAAAAGCACGGCGTTGAGTTCCGCCACTCAATACGCAATGGCTTCAGAATTTGGCGGAAACGGAAATATGTTAATAGGATCTGTGTCAATCCTGCTATGAGCGGGATAAACTAGGAAGCTAAAAAAACGAAACAAAGCATAATATGCATGTCAAAGAGTCTCCCACGAGGCTATCTATTCGTATTACGTTAAATACTGGATAGAGCTACAAACACACTCCATGCTTTAATCGTATTTGTCATTATTGAGTGACTGACAGACAACGTACAAACGCAACTACAATAGTTAGAAACCAATAATTTAGTGTAGTCTAGGAAGTGAAGAGAATTTGTCTAAATTTCATACGACAAGAGGAACAAACTTAAGTTTTCATTTTACATCTTAAAGTTCACGTAAGTAAAGTTACGAACGACTGCTACTATACTATAGGTGTTCAAGAGCAGCTGTAGAGATATTTTCTCAGTACAATTACTATTAATAAAGCTGAGCAGCTGTAGAGATATTTCGTTTGGGAGGATTAAATACCGTCAAATCCTGTTTCTATAATTATTTAGAGAAAGCCTCTGTTGGTCTTCTCTACTCTCTTCAACGAACCTCACAAATGTTTATCAGTCACTAAGGAGTTAGTTAAAATAATTAATATATGAAGATTACACAGAAATTGTCATAAAGCAATAATATCCACAAAATAATAACTTCTAAAATTTTTCTCCATTGCGATTTCTGTTCATACAACTTTCAGTCATAATCATAAATCAAATACTTATACTATGTAAGGTTAAATCTTGTAATATATATCAAAGAATAATACATACGAGGAAACTTTTAAATTTCAAATAAAATTTAAATCTGCGTAGGTAGGTAGGTACCTATAACAAATCCACAACTTTAGATGCAGACCACGTACCGCAGATATTACTAATGGAGTCTTTAAAATTGTTTGTACACGGGAAGTGGTAAATTATCTAGCGCTTAAAATGTTTCTTAAAGAAGTAGAAATATTTAAAACATGATTTTTCTTTTTTTTCAGATTCACACTGTATTATATACATAGCAGGGAAGGCAGAGGGACCTGGGTACCTAGTATTAAGACATTCTATTCCCATTAAGATACTTCCGTTCCCCACTAATTCGCCTATTTCTCGAGGCATTGCAGTATGAATGGCGGAACTCAACACCGCGCTTTGCGTCGTCACCAGAGTGAAGACATGAAATTATATAATATTTAATTTCTTTGAGTGAGAATCGGACCCATACCCGTCGTGTTTACAATGCCCCTGCGCCCTGGCGACCACAAGAAAACGAATTATAAATCAAAATAAATCAGCTTCACGCTGTATCCCGCACACAGCAGGGTAGGCAGAGGGAACCTCAGGCATTGCGTGATGAGAGACGAAACTCAACGCCGGGCTTTTGCCTCGATACCAGAGCGAAGAAATGGAAATATAAATAAAAATAAATATTTCATCTCCTCGAGTGGGGATCGAACCCACAACTAGACGATTCTACAGTCACACTTTGTGCCCCTGCGCCACGACTGGCCTCATTAATTATAATTAAACGAAATTAAAATTATATTAACATCAGTAATGTTAACGCAACTAAAAATTATCCGCATTCCAACCTACCGTATGAGTTAATTTTGGTTATAAAATTGACTGCAAGTACTGAATATTCATATTATATGTTTGTATTTTTATATACGAATATGTACCTTATTCCAATTTTGGTAATCTGACATATATATTGGTATAACCATATATGAACTATAAGTATGTGATGTGACTGACACACGTTTAAAACATAGCAGTCTATAAAACATATTTTATTAATAGTAATTGTACTGAGAAAATTATTAGTAATAATAACAAAATACTTTTGAATATAATATCAGATTAAAAATAAAGAATATTTTTAACATGTGAAATTTTATTTGCAAAATTTCAAAATAGGTGGAAAGCTAAAACTGGAAGGAGAACTATATGAACAGGATTTTTTTAGCTTTTACGTTTTATTCCAACGATATAGCCAGAGAGAATAAAGCGCCAACAAACATGCTGTACACGTCTCGGTTGTGGGACTCAACCCAGTACCAGACTACCTCTGCCTACCCTACTTTTTTGAAAAATACAGCGTGAAACTAAAAAAAAACAAATAAAAGTCAATATGGAATTAAAAACTTCTAGGTCCCCTGTATTAGCGTGAAAACCTCAGAAAACGTAAAGTAGTTCTATAATTACTTCACTTCTAAGTTTTCACTTCGAACACTGAGTCCGCAGCTCCACCTCACTTGATGACAATCAGCCACTTTCTACGACTCGCAAAGTTTAATCTTATAGCGAGAAACTGACAGAAACAGCGACGGTCGCTTAAGAATCATTTTAATTGGAATCTTATTAAATTTTCTTATATATTTTTTTTTATTTTTTTATTTTATAGTAGTAAATTTTTGAAAAAGATTAATTTATTATTACATAGTTATTTGAAGAAACAACAGTCATTTTGTTAAAAATGTTTTTGTAATAATATACAATTTTGTGTCATATTTTTTTTCACTTTCAGGCTGTGTTCCATATATGCATATAGGAGGGTAGTCAGAGGGAATCCAGTGTCAAGATAATTCGGAATATCTTAACACTGCCTTTGCAGATTCCCTCTGTTTGTCCTGCTATGTGTGGAATATGGAGCAGGGACACGAAGTGTGACTGTAAAATAGACGAATACGAAGTGTGACTGTAAAATAGACGAATAGATAGAGAGAGAGTGGGTTGTGCAATCGATCTCCACTCGAAGAAATGAAATATTTATTTGAATTTTATATTTCCATTTCTTCATTCTGATGTCGAAGCAAAGCGTGGCGTTGAGTTCCACCACTCAACCCACAATGCCTCCAGAACTCGGCGGGAAGTTAGGAATGCAGTGTCTTAACAGTAGGTTCCCTCTGCCTATGTATGCGGGATACAGCGTGAAGCTAAAATAAACGAGTCTGAAATAAAGCATGTAAGTGTGTCTCATATATACATAGAGCAGGGTAGGCAGAGGGAATCCAGTGTCAAGATAATTCGGAATATCTTAACACTACCCTCGCAGATTCCCTCTGTTTATCCTGCTATGTGTGGGTATATGCCCCAGCACAATATGTGCAAAGTGTGACTGTAAAATCGACTGGTTGTGGGTTCGATCCCCACTCGAGGAAATTAAATATTTATTTACATTTATATTTCCATTTCTTCGCTCTGGCGTCGAGGGAAAGCGCGGCGTTAAGTTTCACCACTCAACACAGAGGGAATCTGCGAAGGTAGTGTTAAGATATTCCGAATTATCTTGACACTGGATTCCCTCTGCCTACCCTGCTGTATGCGGGATACAGCGTGAAGCTGAAATAAATGAATCACGAAACCATCACACCGAGTACAGTATAGCAAGAAAACCATGTAAACATTAACAAAAACTAATGCAACACGAAAATAACACCAGCTCAAGCCACGTTCACACGAAGCCTTAATAAAACTGTCACCCCATAGTTTATGATCAGTTCATAACTGCAAATAATTCGATGTTGCGGTGGCCGAGTGTAATTTAACTTAAAATTAAATTCAATTGCGAATGTCACACACAGCCTTGCCGTATTAACCTAAAACGTTTCTGGTCTGGTCTTTACCTCAAAGGAATCTTAAATTGAATTCTTGAACCCTTTTGTGCCATCTTTCCATCTACAAGGGACGATATACATACAAAGAGATGATGAGATCTTTCAGAATCGCGTTCCTTGCAGTGTCTTTAAAAGATTCCTGGTGCACATTTGTTTGATGAGAGTTTTCTTGTAATTCCGTGCTTTTTTCCAGGTGACTAGATTATGTTTGTTTGTTTATTAATTAAGTTCAAAATATAAACTCAAAATAAACTTTTCAAATTATATAAAAATGTCACTAATAAAATATTTGTAAAAAAAATCAGTTTCACGCTGTATCCCGCACACAGCAGGGTAGGTAGAGGGAACCTAGTGTTAAGACACTCTGTTCCCCACTTTCCGTCCAATTCTGGAGGCATTGCGTGCTGAGTGGCGGAACTAAACGCCGCAAAATACATAAAATAAATAAATACACAAAATAAAATAAATACACAATAATATAAAATATTTATAGCAGCAGTAAAAAAAGCACAAAATATATAAGAAAACTAAGAATTTAGCACTTACAACGCTAGCCACAAATATCAAACCGAATTAAACAAACCGAGTAGGACCTCAAGTCCCAAGGCTAATAAATATTCCAATGATCCACCATCCAATTCGGCCAACTCCAAAATCTTTCCGATGGGAACCTCACATTAGCATATGACATAACAAAGGTCGATTTACCGCTTCACGTCCTTGATCGACCAAATCTATACTTTATTGTGTTAAAATTACAATAGATTTTTGTTTAACACCAAAAAAATATCGCGGTTTTACTTGAAATTGACTCGACAACCGTTCAAAGGAGCCAGTACTTTGAATGGCTCGAGGTCGGGAGTTTGTCTAAGTCTTCTTAATTTATGCGTTCTGTCTTTAATTTCTTAGGAAGCGAATCAGATTAAAAACGCCGACACAATGCTCTCTCTAAAGTGAAATCGGACAAAGCCAAGTCAGAGCGGCATTTGCAGTTGATTAATAATTCCACTATCCTTATTAAACCCATTAACAGTCTTCAGTCATATTGACATGGAGTAACGAGCTTGCAAAGCATTTGTTCAAAGGAAGGCCGACGACTAGTTGGTATATGTATATTGAAAACCTATTTAATTCTTCTCTATCAATTTTCTTTGTATAAAACAGTTATAACTTAATATTAACATGTTATTAAAATTATTATATTTAAATTATCATAATTTAACTTCTCTCTAGACAAAGCGTGGTGTTGAGTTCCGCCACTTAACACAAAATGTCTCAAAAATTTAGCGGAAGGTGTGGAATGGAGTACCTTAAAATTAGATTTCTTGTGCCTACCATATTCATTTTTAGACATTTTCCCTGACGCTGCTGGCAGTTCTGTGTATTATATGGCAGTCCTGTGTATTTTATTTTTATCTAATTGTTACAATTTTTAAATAGTTTATCATTATATTCGTCCCTTAAAGTAAAAACAATCATATTTTTTATTACATGTATTTTTTCTTTTATATAGATTAAAATCCAAAGATTTTTTTATTTTTAAAAAAGGTATAATACAAATTCAGACTCGTGGCGGTACTCGTAGTCTCGCTTCTTCTCCTTCTTCTTCCAAAAATTACAATACGCTTGTTACAACTTATTCATGTTGTGACAGTCCCACAACTTTCAACTAAAAATAAATATTTTTTATAGGTTAATACAGGATTAACTTCTTCACATATAATCTAAGCATATTATAAATTGTGTTTTATATAATGTATAAAGTAAATTCTAATGTAAATTCCAAAAACGGTCCATTTTGAACAATATTTCAAACAGGGAGGCGTCTTTGATGTGAACGCGCACTGAATTTTCAGAATGCCACGAATTTCTAAGCACATTAGGTTAGAATAGTTCCTCCGTATCTAGGAGGAGCACTGTAGTTAAGCAAAACATAAATTAATATACGTTGTCTGAAGTATTTCGTATAAGTTTGATATTATTTTTAAAATAATTACGGAAATCAAAATGTGGAGGCCAGTCGTGGCGCAGAGGCACAAAGTGTGACTGTAAAATCAACTGGTTGTGGGTTCGATCCCCACTCGAGGAAGTAAAATATTTATTTGGATTTATATTTTCATTTCTTCTCTCTAGTGTCGAGGCAAAACGCGGAGCTGAATTCCGCCACTCAACACGCAACCAGTCGGTTTTGCAGTCACACCTCGTGCCGCTGCGCCACGATCATAATTATAATAATCAACAAAATTGCATATACTATTGTTTATGTCATCACCACTTTAAATAAAAGCAGTTTTACCTACTCTATAAAAACCTTATAATACAATTAAAACAAAAGAAATTTTAGCAAAAATAAATAAGTGTATATTTATTTAACAAAATAAATAATAAAATTATCGTTGTAAAATATAACGCCATTTGTAAATAACGCATACACAAAACCTAAGCATCGCACACGCCTCATTCACGAAATCGAGTCGTAGGTATTGGCGGTGAAGTTGAACGTTGTTTGGGTTTATTATAGAAAATAGATAATTATGTAAAAAAGAATGAGACAAATACCCCTTTCTGGCTCTGGTATTTTTTTTTTAATGAAAAGTGCCAGATTGGCAATATTTAGTAGTATTTTTTAAAAGAAAATAATAATCCTACTTCTAAATTGTTGAAGATATTTGTTTAAATTTGTAATTATTATTCTGATATATTCTACTCTATATGATGCTCCCGTAAAAGGAGCGCAGACGCTTTCATTCTATATATGTACATGATATTAAAAGCCAAAATAAACCATTGGTTTTCCTCGTTTGTGATGAATACGGCACACTTTCCACCTTGTTACAGTATATCAAATTACTAAGTCGCGTTGCCAATATAATAACTTGGCCTACTTAGGTGGGTTTTATCTGATAAAACTACTTGAAACTTCTGCTTATAGGAGTGCGATAAATAAATCAATTCACTTAATAATTTTTAGAAAACATATTTTTTTTATCAGCTTCAAACTGAATACATCAGGGTAAGCAGAAGAAACCACACTCCGTTCCTTGCTTTCCGCCGAATTTTTCGAGGCATTGCGTGTTCAATGGTGGAACTCAACGGCGAGCTTATCCCTTGGTGCCAGATGCCTCAGTGAAATATATATACATTGTCTTTCTTGACTGTCTGTGATTTCAAATATAATTATTTACATAATCAAACAATTTCAAAACTTTTGTCTGTCTGTATTTTGTACGGGCGAAGCCGCAGCAGGCTGCTAGTATCTTCATATATAAACACAATACACATATACGCAGCTTTGTATCTGTTACGATACATATATTATATTAACATTTTTAGTTTTATTCCATACTAAGGGTAAAATATATATTTAGAGATCTCAAAGCCGCGATTTGCTTCGACACCAGAGCGAAGAAAAATGAAAGTATAACTTTAAATAAATATTTCATCTCCTCGAGTGGGGATCGAACCCACAACCAGTCGCGTTTACAGACACACACGTGTGCCCGTGCGCCACTACTGGCCTCATTTTTCTTTTTCTACGATAATATACAAATTCATTTATATCACGTAGAAAGTTGTGATAGAATTTGGCTCTTTTTCCCCTATAACGGATAGCCTCAGGGCGTGGACTCGATGGTAGGATGGTACTTTATCTAGGACGGTAACGAATTCGATATAAAAGAAAAAAATATATATCATTGAGATGCCGAAATCGAATCAAATATTGCTTGTAACTTCTATGACAGCAAATGTTATATAGTTTTATATATTAAGCAATATTACGTTATTGAATTTATTCACTAATAAATTCGATTCTCGTTGTGACAACAATTTTTATATTAGTCTATGGTTTTATATTGATAGATGGTAACTATCATCGATTCTTACTCAAGGGAATATTTTTTTTATTTACTCACATGTGCAAGTAGCATATAATGCTCTGAAAATTGTGCGGAAAGTTTGGAAATGTAGGGCTTAACATCGGGTTCCCTCTGCGTTCCCTCTGCTTTCCCTTTTATATGTGTCATACAAGATTAAACAAGAAAGACAAAGAAAAATGTTAAATTAAAATATTTCTGTCGTGTGGCAGTGGCACAAGGGTGCGACTGTAAACGCGACAGCTTGTGGCTTCGATTTCTACACGAGAAAATGGAATTTACGTAGCACTAGGTTCCCTCTGCCTTCCCACTATATGCATACAGCGTAAAGCTAAGAAAATAATGGTTTATTATAAAATAATAAAAAATCTAAAATTTTGTTGATATAATCGCGAATGACGATGAACAAAAAGTTTCAGTCGGTCGGTCAAAAGTTTGTCTTCGTTACTTGGTCCAAGTTTTCTTGTTAGGCGCGACAAGGTGCTGAGTTATAACAGCTCCCCTCGTAATATGACAGTACTCCGAAATACTTCGGCTTCTTTTAGAGTACCTACTAGGTACATTGTTTTTGTATTTTCTTTTCTTTTTTCATTTAACTTTTTACAAAAACTTGAAAATATTTTTTTATGCTTTATGAAGGAGGAAATGAAGTATATATCATTCCCTCGATCTATCGATGGGAATTGAACCCGCAACAATCGCCAACAATACCTAAACGCTTAGATATTAGAATATTACAAAAATAAATAAATACACACAAAGAGTAGGCAAAGGGGACCTAGTGTTAAAATGCCCACTTTCGCCGCGCTTTACCTTGTTACGAGAGCGAGGAAAAGAAAACATTTAATATTTTGTTTTCCCGAATGGGAATTAAACCCACAACCGTCACGTTTACAGTTGCAACTTTGTGCCACCGGGCAACGCCCTTTAGGCCTTTTCCCTGGCAACCCATATTTCAAACCCAATATATCTTAATTTGGCGGTAATTGTGTACTGCAAATCTCTAACTTCATCATTTGACGTCATATGCCTGAAAATTATAAGGAAAAACATAATAGAATATATTAATATGGATTGTCCATATAAATACGGAAACTTGTAATTACAGTCTACTTGAATGTCAGATGTGGTGACACTGTCACGCGTGATTAATTCAAAGTGGTATATAATATTTTCTCATAATGTGGATAAGTCTTAAGTTGTGTTTACTGTTATTATTAATTAATTCAGGTATGTATTTACAGTAAGTCGAACGATCTACATATAGGTAATTCGATAGTACAAATAAATATAATTTTTAACAAAGAAAAATCGACTCTTCAATTTCAATTGGACCCCTAAATCAGAACCAAACCAGACTTTCATCAAATTACCCTTAAAGTGTATCCTTTTCAATAAAAAAAACATCCAAATCGGTAGGTGTGATATTGAGTTATTCGCCCATGTGATTTGCTCATGAGTACTATTGTCAGAAGTAGACTAAATTAAAATGGAACACGGTAAAGACTATCTTTCAAAAAAAAAGATTCATCAAAATCGGTTCACCCAGTCAAAAGTTAAGATAACCTCCTACTTTTACAGAAGTTAAGACCTCCTACTTTTACGGAAAAAAAGTGATGTGGCAAATAAAAATTAAAGTTTTTATTGATTTTTTCTAATATATGAATATTTTATTTCTTATATATTTTTGTGTTGTGTATTATATACTTCTTCCTACAATTTACTTTTACAGTTCAAAATCTTGATCTGTTTCGACGCCATATTGTAATATCATTAACTTGCTACCAGCGTTAAGATTTTGCAATCTCTTTTAAACATGCATTTTCTGTTATGTAATATTATCTTTTTTTACCGTATAACCTCTCTCGTATGTTCTCCATTCAACGTGACATTGGCGAAGTGATTTTGTGCCCAACTGGCACGCTCGTAACGCCATAATAAAAAGAACAGAACAAAACAGAAGATTTTGCATTGCAATCTAATAGAATTTATTATTATAGCTATATATAGCTTCACTGATAAAACATTTTGTGACAATTCCATTTTTCTGCTGTATTCTGTAAATATTCATATTATAAAAACATATCAATATATTTATTTACATTGATTATTATATATATTTATATATAGAATTTATTTAAATTTATGAACTATATATTTCAGATTTTATCTTAGCCCGCTCACGTGTAAATAGAAGATCTTCAAGATGTCTGAAATATTCGAAGGAATCCAAGAAACCGGATTTTAGTGTACTCGGGAAAAGAGTCAGTGAAATAAGTATGTTTCTTTGAATGGTTTTATGGTGTTCCTTATGTAGAGGCCGTAGTGTCGTTGTAACACAGAGTCTCACTGTAAGCGCGATGGTTCTCGGTCCGATTCCCATCGATGGAATGAATTTCAAACGTTCTAATAACGAGACAATACGCGCCATTAAATACCGCCACTTTAAACGCTTAATGTCTCGTGAATTGGGAGATGCATAAGAAACGGAGTTTCTTGACACTCCGTTTCCCTCTGCGTATCTATATAAAAAGTTGTTTTACTTTACTCACATATAATATAATACTGCAACATTTAGGTATATCTATATATTAATTTACATACAGTATCTGTTGCCACTATTTAAATAGTTAATAGAAGTTAACTTCTAAACATAGCTCTAATTATTTAAATGTTATATTATTCAACAGAATTAAAATTTAATTTTACAAACTAAGGATAAGCTCGCTCTGGTAATGAGGGAACGCGCTGCGTTGAGTTCCGCCACTGCACAACAAGCAATGCCTCCAGAATTCGGCGGAAAGTGAAGAACGGAATTGTCTCAACGCCGCGCTTCGATTAGTTACCAGAGCGAGAAAAAATTAAATATTAAATATTTCGTTTTCTTATGCTTGACCGATTCCACAACCTGTCGCGTTGACTGTCCTCAAATGTATAATACAGTCACAAAGTAAAATAAGACATCTATATATTTTTCTTCTATAGATCTAAAAATTAAAAGAGCCAATATACGTCATCACTTGAAAATTTTAATAATAATAAGATTTGTTATTTCAGAATGCTTAGAGTATATATGGCAAGTTAAATATAACATTGACAGAGAACGCCTTAAAATCATATGTAAGTGTTGTTTTTTTTTATTTTATACTACAAAATAAAAGATTTATTTGGCTGATTCGTTGCGTGTTTTGCCTTACGAACGATCTGAACAATATGGAAATCAAAACAGGAAATATATAATTCAAAATTTCCCAAATACAGAATTCAGATTTGACATCGTTGCTCAGTGGGTAAGCGTCTATTCTCTATCTTGCATTTATACAATGGTTGTGGATTCAATGTCCAATCGGAAATATTTCAGAAAAAATAACGTGAACCACATTTTATAACTTTCTCCAAATGTGCCAATTTCACCATGAAAAATATCCAAGTCTAAGATAGCGGTAATAGTAAAATTGCAACACAGTGAGAGAAAATTAACTAAACTAAAAATTAAAGTAGTTGGTGTAATAAATTATATTTAATTTTTCAATGTTTAATTTAAACTTTTTTATCAATTTTATAATTTATAATAATTTCATTACATTTATTACTAATTGACATCTAACAGGTAATAGAGAATATGGTATCGCTGGAGGCAAGTCGACAATGATCACAAAATTTCCACATATGGTACGTAACTATAGCTTATCCTAAATAGCTTCTTGTATTTAAAAAACAAGATTTAGTTTTAAGAAATAAATTTCAATAAATAATAAATTAATAATAAACTTAAGTTAATCTTCGAGAAAATACTGTAAAACGTTTTCATAAAAAGCATGAGGACCCACTGTCATCGCCTCATCATGCAAAAGAGATATACAGAGACTGTAGGTATTCTTTTCGTTCTCTCTACTTACTTCGCCAGGATAAATATAAATTAATCGATCGATTCTTTATATTCGAATGTAGATTCGATTAATTTATCGATTTACAACAAAAAATCGAGTTATATAGAAATTCCAAAAAAAATTGTGTACATCTCTTATCGCTATTAAAGAATTTTTTATTCAAATCATTTAGACAAACTAAAATTCTATAATTTAAAAACATAGCATGCTGAAGAACAGAAATAAAATAAAACTAATATTTTGAATGTGAAAGTTTGTAATGGTGGATGTTTATTCGACTTTCGCGCAAATCACCGAATCGATTTAGGTCAATTTTACAGTGATATAGCTTATACTCGTACATGATTTTGTATAATTTGGCTATAATATATCTAATAATAAATCTAAGCGGACAAAGCCGCAGGGTCGCTTGTATAGTATAAATGTAATTAGAAAGATATTATACTAAATCTAATATGCTCTCGATCAAATTAGCTAAATAACCATCGAAAATCTTATTTTTTGCTGAGAAATCATATTTTATAGTACTCATTTTGAACTGTTTACTTTTTTCACCACAGGCTGCTTTGGGCTGGACAACAAAAGATGATAAATGGTCGTTCTTATGTGGCGGTTCCCTGATTAGCCCAAATTTTGTATTGACCGCTGCTCATTGCACGAAAACGAAGGCACCTGAATTAAAGCATTCCCACCCACGAATCGTTCGTATGGGAGTTACCAATATATACGTAAGTTGCATACACAATAATATAGAGGAAATATTGTTAAAACAGGAAATAATAAATAATATATTACATATTATGTTCTATATTGTAAATTTAGAAGTACTGCCCTGGTATCACCAACACGAAGTGGGAGATTTAGCTTTTTTTTTATTGTTAACATTTTTAATAATTACAATGGATTCCAAAAGGAGCGAGTTCGAGCCCTGCTACATTATTTTTGGGGTTCCGTACTTTTGAAGGAAAAATAGAACCCTTATAAGATCACTCTGTTGTCCGTATGTCTGTCTGTCTGCCTGTTTATGTGTATGTCTGTCCGAATGTTTGTCTGTCAAGACCTCTCAGGAACGCCTAGAAATATTGAGTTGAAATTTAAACTATATTTCCTGAAAAAAATTGGCACCTAGTACTTACAGATACAGTACTAGCTTAGGAAAAATCTGATAACTATATATTTGTGGTTAAATCCTAAAAAATCACAGCCATAAAAAACTGCCAAAATTTGGTATTAAAGCCGCTAGATCAAGTAAAGTTATCAAATGAAAGGACTCTGGCTAAGCTAAGCCTGAATTTCAGAAAAAAAAGCCCGAGACCTCCAATTTTCGTACTGAACTCTCGGTGGACGAACCGGACTCGCGCTTGTCCGGTTTTTTTTTTCATTGACACACAGATTCGAACACTACGTAAATCTCTGTTTTCTTTACATTCATATAAACATGTGTGTTTGTGATGTGTAAAAGAAACCATTGTTACATTTGATTTATAAATACTTATTTAAATTTATATTGTCATTTCTTCGCTCTGGTGTCGAGGTAAACCGCGGCCTCAATCCGCACTGCTTCTTAACATTACATCGTAATACTAATATAATCGTGTGTATTAAATTGAACATTTTATTCCGTTTCAGAGAGAAATTTCTGCATATGAAAAACCTGTAGATAGAAAAATACTTGAAATAATTATTCATCCACAATATAAGTCACCAAAAAAATATTTTGACATAGCTCTAATAAAAATCGACGAAATGACGAACTTCACCAGACATGTACATCCTGCGTGTTTACACAGTACTATGGATGTCATAAAGCATCCTTTAGATGCTACGGGATGGGGATTGACAAGTAATTTTCATTAAAATATTTAAATTGTAGGCAGAAGGAACCTGGGAACCCTGTGTTAAAATACTGTGTTCCCATTAAAACATTTCTGTCTGCCGATTCTGATAATATTGCGTTTTGAGTGGCGGCACTTAACGCAGTGCTTTGCCTCGTTACCAGAGCGAGGAAAAGTAATTATTAAATATTTAATTTCCTTGAGTTGGAGTCGACCCTCACAACCTGTCGCATTTACTGTCACTGTGTTTAAATTAAAAACTACACAGTTTTGGACTGAAAATGGAGTGTGAGTTCAAGATCCGAAGCGCGCCGTTGGATTCTGCCACCCAAAAAGAAACAGAGTGTCTTAACACTAGGCTAACTATAAAAAAATATCACAATTTACAGATACCAAAAAAACACCTGTCCTACAATCGGCTGCACTCGATATAGTTGATTCGCATGAATGTAAGAATATTCTGTATAACAGAAATTGGAAAGGATTCGCGACGCATCAGTCATGCGCTGGAAAGCTGGACGGCAGCGCTGGTACTTGCAATGTAAGCTTTTTTAACTTTCTTTAAGAAACGGAGGTTATCAATTCGATTGTTTTTGTTTAAGTTTGTTAAATCAGATCAGTTTGGCGAAATCGGTTTTTTTTTATAAAAAAATGTGATTATTATGTTTATTTTAATATATGAGGCCAATAGTGGCGCAGGGGCAAGAAGTGTAAATGTAAAATCGAATGGTTGTGGATTCGACCCCAAATGAAATATTTATTTAAATTTATATTTTTACTTCTTCGCTCTGGTATCGAGGCAAAAGCGCGGTGTAAAGTTCCGCCACTCAACACGTGCTGCCTCTAAAATTTGGTGGAAATTGGGAGACGGAGTGTTTTGACTCTAGGTTCCACAAACTGTCGCGTTTATAGTCACAATTTGTGCCCCTGCGCTATTACTAGTCTAATATATATTAATTGAACTTTTCGAATTATATAGGATAGTCCGGATACGGAAAATCAAACTATAATCTTACCCTATAAATGGACTTATCCAACATAAAAAGAGTTTAACATATATGTAATTTTTTTTTGTTTCAAGTTGCATCCCGTGTATAAGTAATTTAAATTTACCGTTTTTCAAATTTTAATCTTGTAAATTGTTTTAGGGAGACTCCGGCGCACCACTTCAGTATAGAAAAGAAACTCAGTTTGATGATGATATTAACATGAACGTTATAGTTGGTATAACATCATTTGGCAGGAAATGTGATCGTCATGTTCAGCCTTTAGGAGTTTATGTAAACATAAATCATTTCATAGATTGGATTGAAAGCCACGTGTGGCCAAGTAATAAAATATATTTTTTACCATTTTATTAATAGTATAATGGACAATTTTTAACGCTATTAGTTAAAGTACTTGGTATGTAAATTTCATATATGAAGGTATGACAGACCAAACTGAACAGCGCTTATTCTCACTAAACCTTTATATGTATATAACATTTTCTTTTAAATGTAAGAAAATGAAATAATAAAGTCATATTAAAATGTTGTTTTTTTTTAACAGCTTCACGCTGTATGGCGCACGCAGCAGGATAGTTATTGATTTTGAACAGCTTTCGGTTTAAGTATTTGTTTTGTCCAAGATGATAATTGTGCTGTAATGTTATTCTAATATAGACAGATTATTTTAATATTGAGTAACACAAAGTGTGACTGTAAAACCCACTGGTTGTGGGTTCGATCCCCACTGTTCGATCGCTCTGGTGCAAAACGCGGAGTTGCGTCCTGCCACTCAACATGCAATGCCTCCAGAATTCGGCAGAAGATGGGGAACGGAGTGTCTTAACAGTAGGTTCCCTCTGCCTACCCTGCTGTGTGCGGGATACAGCGTGAAGCTGATTTCACTTAATGTTGATTTAATTTAATTATTCTAATATTAAATTTATAAATGGGAACGATCACGATTAATAAATTGTAGAGACGCTCTACAAGCGCGCTAACTTTTACTATAATATATATGTTGTATTGAGTTGTTTGATATAATTTGTCGCCAACGTCCATACCACGTTGAACACACCGGTTCTCGTCCGATCACCGAAGTTAAGCAACGTCGGGCGCGGTCAGTACTTGGATAGGTGACCGCCTGGGAACACCGCGTGCCGTTGGCTTTTTTACATTTTATAAAAAATATACAGGATGGAAGTGTCAGCGCTCCTTTTACGGCAACAGCATATAGGGTAAAATATTTTAAACCCATACCTAAAGATAGTCAACAAAATACCTCAACAGTTTAGACGTAGGATTTTTTTATCACTTTACGATGTTTATCCATACCTATATTTTGTGTGACGCAGTTACGCATAGATACCAATAACGTAAACACATACTACTACAAAAATATTACTAAAGGTTAATCAACTTTGAACTTTGCCGCCAATACCTACGACTCCATTTCGGAATAAGGCGTATGCGGTTTACCTTGATAGGTTTATGTGTGCGTGCGTCGTTCTTAACAAATGGCGATTTATATTACAACAGTAATTTTATTATTTATTTTGTTTGAAAAAAACATTTTTTTTATTTTTGGGAAAAAAATAATAATTGTATGAGGCTTTTATAGAGTACTTAAAACCGTGGTTTCATTTAAAGTGGTGCTGACACATCCACCCTGTATTTTTATTAAGATTGATAATCTAGTTTTTTTGTCCGATATATTCGAGGACTTATTTCACCCACTGTACCTGCTGTACTAGTCGATTAAAATATGTAGAGTTCTTTAAAGAACTTTACAAGCACGTGTTTAATCAGGCATTTCTTAACTGCAGTAATTGAACAATAATTATTTGTCACTGTACAAATATAATTCAAAAATTTAATTAAGAATTTAGAGGCCGTCGTGCAGGACTACAGACTTGCGATGATAAGCAGCACGGTTGCGGGTTCAATTCTCATTTAGGGAAATTAAATATATATATTTTTTTTCGTTTTCTTGCTCTGGTAACAATGGCATAGCATGGCGACGAGTTCCGTGCCTGAAAGTGGGGAACATAAATGTCTTAATGGGAACGGAATGTCGTAATACTAGTTTACTAGTTCCTAGGTTCCATCAGTAGACCTTGCTTTGAAGGAACAAAGTACGAAGCTACAAAAGAAATAAAATAAATCTGTCAAAATAAAGTATTTATCCTTATACATATCAATTTTTCTAAAAGTCAATTTGTACAAAATCCTTCATAATATCGTTTTATATAGAAACATCCAACTCGTTGATTGAAATCATCCATCAAATGGATGAAGAGATGAAGGTTTGCCGTATATTAATGCTGGAAATAATTTTTCACGGCGATGCCCAGATTGGACAGCGCCGTCAGGTAACGTTATAATAATTTGACGTAATTCATTAATTTGCAATACGAAAAGAAAAAACTTTGTGCCCTCTTTGAGTATTTGAAGGGAAAATTAGGAAAAATGTTTGTTAGAAATTTTAGTTTGCTCTCGAATATAATTTTTTGTTAACAAATTACGACGATGTTAGGTCAGTCATCCAACGTATATTTTCTGTTAAATAAATGGATCGAAAATGAGAAACCTAAAAAATTTTGACAAAAACATTTCAATATGAAATTAAATCAGCTTCACGCTGTATCCCGCACACAGCAGGGTAGGCACAGGGAACCTAGTCTTAAGACACTCCATTCCCCGTTTCCTGCCGGATTCTGGGGGCATTGCGTGTTGAGTAGCAGAACTCAACGACGCGCTTTTCCTCGACACCAGAGCGAAGAAATGGAAATATAAATTTAAGTAAATATTTAATGTCCACGGGTGGGGATCGAACCCACACTTTGTGCCCCTGGGCCACGACTGGCCTCGAATCAAATTATTTTGCTTAATAAATAAAGAACATCCAGGAAAAACAACAGAAACAATTAAATTCTTTCTGTATTCTATTCTTCCCTCTAAATGACCACATCAGAGTGCAACAATAAAAATAATTTACATACAATAATTCCTCCAAATTAATATTGAACCCACATCCACTTACAATCACCACACAACTAACAACGGCTTCCAAATAACGTTATATTAAAGAAATTCGTCACAAAGTTTACCGTTGTATAAAAGTCAATTCACACTATTAAAAGCCTATATCAAACGGGAACAGAAAACGGAACGGAACGGAAAGACGGTGTCTATAGAGCGAAATAATCTTGTTTCATTCAGCATCCTTTGAGCGGAGTAGCTAGGCTAAGTGCATTTTATTCTCTTCGACCCTTTTAGAAAGCTTGGAGGGCCAGTACTAATGGCCTCTTATGTCCCTGGTAAACTCTTGGCCTATACTTTTTCTCTATTTCATTTTTTACCTACACTAATTTCTATAGTAATTTAGTTCCTAGACAGCAGAAAATTATTATAGATTATTTTTAACTGAGTTTTTGTACGATTAACGGCCAATGTCTCGGAAGTTGGGCGGAAGGTGGGAAACACAGTGTCTTAACTCCGGGTTCTCTCTGTCCACTCTACACAGCGCGAAATTTACTTAAATATCACAGAAATTCTCTTTCATTTTGATATTCGATATATAGGTTATTTTTTTTATCAGCTTCACGCTGTATCCCGCACACAGCAGGGTAGATAGAGGCAACCTAGTGTTAAGACACTCCGTTCCGCACGTTCCACCGAGTTCTGGTGGCATTGCGTGTTGAGTGGCAGAACTCAACGCCGGCTTTAATTCGACACCAGAGCGAAGAAATAAAAATATAGATGTACATAAATATTTCACTTCCTCGAGTGGGGATCGAACTCACAGTCAGTCGATTTTACAGTCACACTTTGTGCCCCTGCGCCACGACTGACCTGCTCAGATAGAACATATGATCGGTAAAGTTCTGTCGTTATTATTATCTATACTATTTAACAATTTTCTAGATTTTTGCGAAGTTTTATTTTGGTTCAAGACGTGATCCAATTAGTTTTTAGTATTTAATTAGGCTTAATGGAGATATGCCTTGGACCTGAGCTTACTGCATTTAATTTTAATATAATTTAATTTTGCTTCGAATACTACCTGAAAGAATATATGTATGTAGTAATATATTAAGATTGAGGTTGTTGTGCCCCAGTAACATATCAACAGATTGTAAAAGGTTGTTGTGCCCCAGTAACATATCAACAGTTGTGGGTTCAATGTTCTGGGTGGAATTAAATTATATTAATTTACCCGTCCTGACAGACAAAGCTCGGCGTTAAATTCCGCTACTCAACATCTAATGACTTGAATTCAAGAGGAAAATGGGGAACGGAGTGTTTTTACACTAAATTTTTTTCCTTTGTCTACCCAGAAGTAAGGACGTAAAGCTGATTTTTGTATAGAAATATGTATAAGTAATTTCCTAGTAGGATTTTACATCTTATGTTGGAATTTAGTACCAAGACTTTCAACGAAATGATAACTGAAAAGCGAATAAAATAATTATTCTATATCCCACAGGTAAGAGGAAAACTAGTGTTAGTCCGCGCTCTGGCTTTATATCAGAGCGAGAAAATGTAAACTCCCCCAGTGGGAATTCAACCCACAACTGTTGCGTTTACAGCCAAACGCTTTACCATTGCGCTACCTCAGCCCTCCTTACTCATTGATATGTTAAATTACCTTTAATTATACTTTTAGGTATTTTTTTTGTTGGTGGTTGAAGCCGGTCGTGGCGCAGCGGCACAAGGTGTGACTGCAAAACCGACTGGTTGTGGGTTCGATCCCCACTCGAGGAGATGAAATATTTATTTAAATTTATATTTCCATTTCTTCGCTCTGGTGTCGAGGTTAAGCGCGGCGTTGAGATCTGCCACTCAACACGCAATGCCTCCAGAATTCGGCAGAAAGTGGGGAACGGAGTGTCTTAACATTAAGTTAAGACACTCTGTATGATATAGTGGGACATATTCGCCAACAAGTAGATAACAAAAAAATCGTAGTGTTAGTCTCTCTAGACATAGAAGGCGCTTTTGATAATGCATGGTGGCCAGCCCTAAAGGCAGCTCTCATAGAAAAGAGATGCCCTCGTAACTTGTACTCCACAGTCTCCTCGTACCTTGCTAATAGAAAAGTTGTGGTTAATTATGCCGGAGAAACTTATGAGAAGAGAACAACAAAAGGG
>JAATLQ010037175.1:0-43186 GCA_013421005.1 Heliconius erato x Heliconius himera | reverse complement strand
CCAGGGCAGTACGCGAGTCAATTAAGAAATCGTTGGCGGTAGTTTGATATAATAATTATGTCAACTGACAGACGAATGCCACCTCAGTCTACCCGTGACCACGGACTACTGCAAAGTGTTCGAAATGTCGGGTTTCCAAAAATGTATAAAAGTACAAAATATACGCGATTAATCCGGTTAAAATAGTTTCATTTAAAAACATAGGATTAGCTAAAAAAAGTAAAACAATATTCATAATATAAATTCGCTATACAAAACTCGTTTGACGTCTCCAGACTGTTATTTATTACGTAGCACTTTATGTAGTGAATTCTTACAGAGCTAAGTACGAGCCTGTAGATAAAGGTACTAACGTGCAGACACTATAATAATTCTTAGAGATAGTATGTGACGTAAGGAAAATAAATATTATGATAGTCTTTAATGAATAAGGTACTCCCAAATAGTAACGAAATTTTGTTTCTAACGCTTTTGACTTAGTTTGATACGAAACGGCTGTTCATTCAAACCCTAGGAAAGTTGAATATATTCTAGTAATACGTAATTTTGAGTTTCACCACTCAACGTGTAATAATTTTAGCCTTGCGCTGTATCCCGCACACACCCGGGTAATCAGAGGAAACTTAGTGTTAAGACACTCTGTTCCCCACTTTCCACCGAGTTCTGTAAATTTTGTTTGGCTTTATTGAGTGGCACCAGGTGACACTAGAGCGAAGAAATGAAAATATAAATGTAAATAAATATTTAATTTCTTCGAGTGGGTATCGAACCCACAACCAGTCGATTTTACAGACACACTTTGTGCCCCTGCGCCACGATTGGCCTCAATAATCACAAACTATTATAATATTTTAATCATTATACAATACAAACATATATTTCAATTTTGAACTTTCTCCGATGAGATTATGTTTCTAAAGGTACATAATAGTTCAAAATGTATAGACTGTGCTAATATATAATCTGTAGTAGTAGTAGTAGATATAGTTCGCGAACTCCTCTTGTTTAAACTTGGTAGATGATTGGATCTATTCAGTTGGAAAACGAGTCGAATACAGCGGGAGACACGCAAACGACTCCATTTGTCTGGAAGCAGTCGTTTGTCCAAATAAATTACGTTCAGGGGAGTTGTTAGTAGAGAGTGCTATCTGCGGCAGCTAATAGTACTTTGAACGACTTGTAACTATCATATTGTTTAAGAGAATTTGAATATAATCTTATAGATTTGACTTTCATTATTTAGGTATGATAAAAAATCATAGATTTCTTTTCGTTTTTTTTTTATTTATTTTTTTGCTAAGAACTGGAACTCAACGCCTTTTAAAAATTCTTTCCTAATTTAGCCAACGGTTGAACAAAAAATACATCGAACACACCATATGATGAAAAATGCTGCCACTAACAAATTATTACGTCATACAAAATTTACCTAAAAAGTTAAATACGGAAGTCTTTGAAATTTCAAATTGAAATTACCTTTTCTATCGACGATGGGCTCATTTTGGGAGTAGTCCGGAGTAGACTGCTAGTTATTAGCAAATGCGCCTTGAAGTGTTCTTGAATACAAATTAAGCGAATGCAATATCGCGGAGTGATGTGACGCTTGAGCATTCCAACATTCGAAACGTTCAGAATTTTTCATTTTGAAATGATCATTCGAGAGTCGCGCTCCCAATATTCAGGAGGGACCTCGATGTCGTTCGTCTGGAGCAGTTTTAAAATATAATTCAATTTCCTGTTTTCAGCGTCTACTCGGTGTTAATAAGAAATACGATTTGAATGTACTTCCATTTGCATAGACGCGTATTTTTAATGCTCTAATGATGTCGTATTATTTATTGTATTTAACAATACGGTCTGGTGGAGATCACTTTTTAATAGCAATTTATTCGTGTATTTTTTTAAATGGTGCTAATAAAAAATGATTTTATTTAACTTAGCGCTAAAACTTCCCGCATATTGCAGTGGGGAACCCTAATGTTAAGACATTTGGTTCCCCACTTGCTGTCGTTTCTTGAGGCAAATTTTTTTGCGTCATTACCAGACAGCTTTTGCTTCGTTACCAGAGCGACGAAATGAAACTATTAGTTAACTCTAATTCAATACTCCCAGTGGAAATCAAACCTACACTCATCACGTTACAGCCATACGCGTGTGCCCCTGAGCCACGATGGCCCCTGACGTGACTGACTATTTAAAATAAATATTTTTATGTACAATAATTACAGTTAAATATATTCCTAAAATCATATTAGCTTGATTAATTAATTAACAGTAAAGTCACTTTGTGGCAGATACTACCAATTATACATTTACAGGCACTTAGCTATATGTATATGTAAATAAGTACGTATTCTTTAGTCCACAATACAATTGTCCCAAAACAAAGAAAGGTCTAAAAAAATCATTAAACATTACCTCGAACACGGCTTATCCCGTTTTTTTTGACCGGATTTTCAGCATAATACGTATGTAGATCACCATCCCGGGGCCCTATCTATGCAAGCGCTGTACAGCGCGGCGTTACACCGAAAGCGGATTGGAAGCAATTTGGCAGAGAATGAAACCAGAATATGGTAATATTTGGAATAATACAAATATGCCAATGTTTTGCAGTAATTACTGGTCGGGCGTATGTGTTTTATAGTTCCCGATGAATTGTGTTTGTCTTATTTAAAATTCGCGAGTGAAATATTAAACATGAGCTATTTAAAACCGTTATCATTATTCAAATGTTGTGTTGTGCCATATTATTATTTTTTTGGTTAAATTAGTTAAATAATTGAAAAAAAATAAACAGTTCCTTTTCTTTCTGTTTTACAAATTTATAAAATAAAGAAAATTAAGCATATTTCACACAGGTGCTATATAGGTATATCGATGGGTTGTAAGTTCGATTCCCATTCGAGGAAATTAAATATTTAATGTTTTCATTTCCTCGCTCTGGTAACGAGGCAAACTCGAGGCCATTCAACACGTAACACCTCCTTAATTTGTCGGAAATTGTGCCGTGAGTCTTAATGGGAACATAGCGTCTTAACACTAGGCTCCCAAGTTACCTATGCCTACTCTGTACACTATACAACACCTGTTTTAATGTAACTTGAAAATTTTAAAATATCTAGAGATTTTCATTGATAGAACATAAATATATTTGTCAAACACTCATATTAAGCCCGCCAATTACAGCACCGAGTACCACCGTCCGACGACCTCAAACGAGATATTAGCGCAATAAACTGCTTCGTATCGGTATACGAATATCGAAACATCGTCCAATATTCGACCTCATACAAATATTATCGAGATCGTTATTAGAGGGACGGGAACAAATCACATCGTACGTGCCCACCAGCAACTATATTACGATAAATATCTTCTCATGTCATAATTTAGTTATTTTCATATTTGGCTCTATAGAATTCGAGATGGGTTCGCGAAATAAAATTTGTAGGCATAATAAAATTACACGAGGCCAGTCGTAACGCAGGGTCACAAGCATATGATTGGACGACAGATGTCGGTTCTGTTCCTATTCGAGGAAAGGAAATTTTTAATATTTACATTTCTTCGCTGTGGTATCGAAGCTAAGCGCGGCGTTGAGTTCCGCCACTCAACACGCAATGCCTCGAAAAATTCGGCGGAAAGTGGAGAAATGAGCGTCTAAGCCTAGTGTTAACTAGAAAAATCAACCTTAATTTACGTTTTCACTTTCATTTTATTTTACGCAACTTCAACATCGCGCAATGTGCGTAGAGTGAATCTAATAATAAATCACTCTGTTATCTCTTTTCGTTCCCGTTTGGAAACGACAAATTTATAAAAGTTATGTTTTTAAAGCCATAGTGGAATATAACGGAGGATGGTTGTAGGTTCGATGTACACTAATAGTGATTAACTATTTTTTTTAATATTTAATATTTCAAATTTAGGTGGAAAGTGGAGAATGGAGTATCTTGACAATAAATTTTCTCGTAAATCGTAAAAAAACATGTAAGGTAGGTGAGCTATGTAAGGCCCAGTGCCTAATAAGGCCCATCTTTTAAATATCCAAAACTACAAAGTTAAGCGGATTGAGCTCTCGTCGTCGAGTGTCTAATATTGAATGGCCCCCGTATCCATAGCAACCGCCGTGCTGTGGCGAACCTGTTGGGACTTGTAGTCGATAGAAGGCAGCGCGAGCGCTCCTACGTACGCCCTTATTAAATTTCGACGTACAGAAACGTAAGTGTTTTCAATATTACTTAGTTAATTTTTGTTTTAATTATATATAGTGGTTTATTAGCTGTTTATTCATGTTATTTTAAAAAATTGACAATAAAATTGATTACTATATTTTTTTTATTATTTTTTTTGTACCAGGTTACTATAGTAACCTAGTAAAGCCCACTAGGAATCGACCTGGGCCTTATTATGACTATGTTATATTAAAGGTTGTTTTATTTTCATATTTCAGTAGAATTATGGAACTAGTCAAAGAATCAGCGTCTAAACCAAAACAAAAACATGCAAATTGGTCCGAGAACCAGATCACTTGTGCTGTGATGGCTGTAGAATGGAAAATTCTTTCCCAAAGAGAAGCTGCTAGAAGATATAACATTCCACGAAGAACATTAAGGAATCACTTAAAGACTGGCTCATTGGAAAGGGAAATTAGGTCGATCGACCACCTTAACACCAGAACAAGAAGAAGATTTAGTGGGTAAAATAATACGCTTGGCTGAATTGAGAATGCCCATAACACCTTGTTCGAAAGCAAGCATACGTTTTTTGTACCAAAAAAAACATACTTAATCGCTTTAGTGATGCCTGTTGTATAGCTGGAAGAAAATGGATTAATTTATTTATAAAACAGCATCCTCAACTAGTTCGGCGAAAATCCCAAATGATGAACCCAGCAAGGGCCCAAAAATTGAATACATTTATTGTCATTAAGAACTGGTACTGCTACTCCTACCCCAAGCTAACTAAGTAAGGGAGCTTTTGATTTCAATAATGAAAACCACAACCTAATGCTGCCTTTTCATGCAGGAACTCCTGCTGTCGATCCTTTAATAGATCAAGCCAGCAATACAAGAGCGAACAAGTTTTCAAATATTCATTCCGACACCAAAAATCCTTGATATTAACCCAGCTGCCCTATGAAAGAAAGCATTAAATTATAAGGGGCAACAAGTAACAAAAGATTTATTTGCAATAAAAAATGAAAGCACGCCTTCTACGCAGCCAAAAGCCAAAGCCAAAGGCCAAATACCATCAAAGATAGAGGTTATAAATCTGGAGTGACTAGAAAAAAGCGGTAGTCATTAGCTGAAACTTGGTATTGTCATGCTTGCAAAGAAGATAAAATGTTGCACATGAGGCAATGTAGATTATGTGGCACCTGGTACCACGAGATGTGTGTTGGCCTTGATTCATATAATGAGTTTTTGTAGCATGCATTAAGAAAAAATTAATTTAAAAAAATGTTAGTCTCTTAAGAGCAATTACTGAAGAGTTTATTATCGTTTAGTAAATACCAAGACTGATTCCTATTACTTAATTACCGTTACTAAAAAGTTCCTATTTTATTTTATTTAAAGTGTAAGTTTTTTAATAGTTGTGGTTTGTCTCTGAAATTGGAAAACTAAGACAGGCAACACTTTCATCTGGAGTATTAAATATCAATGATAACGTAATTCTTTCATATATCCTAAGGAGGCCCAGGTATGGCCTTATTAAGGAACAGTGGTTTAAATAAGGCCCAGAAGTCACTTTTTTAAAAAGAGCTCATATTTAATAATAAACATTGTTGTTTGAAACAAAACTGTGATTTATATGTTGACTATTAAATAAATGATTGAATGAACACTTTTGTTTTACTTCAACACTCATAGGTTGTTTATTATACTTAGAAACAAATAAGGTGGACCTTACATGGGCCAGGTACCTTAAGCTATAATTTTTTAATTTGTAAATTACAATAATTTAAGAAACACACATTTTTTGTGTGTTGTTATCTATTGTGGTGTACAAATAAAGTAATAATAATAATAATTTTTTATTCATAGCGACACTTCATTGCAATAGTGTATGAAACTATAAAACAACAACTTACATCGTAAAATATAATATAATGCATATAAAGATGAAAATAATACTCTCGTATACATATCTCGTTTACTGCCCCCAAGGGCGCGAGGTCGGGACACTTGGACAAATTCCCTGAAAACTTGCAACAAGATATTGTTATCTCAGATGAGTGGCGAATATTTGTGAGGCGTATAACATCGGCCCCTAATGTCACTTTGTGATGACCACGACCGCTCTGACAAGAGTGTTAAACAAAGAAGAAGAGTCTTTTACAATATATATATATAATTTCTGGATGTAGCTCGGGAGGAAGGAGGACTCAGTGAGGAGCCCTCACTGCGTCCAATATTCGAGACATTGCCTGTTGAATGGCGGAACCTAAAGCCGTGTTTTGTCTTGTTACCAGAGTGAGGAAAATGAAAGTAATTCATTTCCAAACTCTCGGTGAGCGAACCCGACTCGCGCTTGTCTATTTTTTTATTATTACACCAGCAACCCAAACTTGATGTTGACTTTTACATAATTAAATTAAATTATAGCCTATGGGTTATTCTAATGTATACACTGTGTTACTGCAAGCTTTTATTTATATCTGTTCAGTAGTTTTTGCTTCAAAGTGGAACAAACATCCATACACACAAACTTTGACTTTTATAATATTAGAAGGATGAATAATTCATGCAATCAATATCTAATAAACAAAGCTATTCTATGACCAAAGCGCTTTAGTCCAATTCTCAAAGGACGTCAGTCAGCAGGTGAAACATATATCACATGGGCAACAGTAATATTCTTCTGTTCCGCAGATTTCACGTATAAATCTTCGAGACACAAACGACCGGTGGCTGCGACGTACTTATCTTTTACTTTTATTTTGTTCTGCTAAGATATTTGTACGTTATATTAAAAGAATAGAAACAGGTGAAGATTGTTCAGTATTTCAGATTTACTAGAATGTTGATATTAGGTTTATTAAAATTCTAAATAAATAAATCAGCTTCACGCTGTATCCCGCACACAGCAGGATAGGCAGAGGGAACATAGTGTGGTCGGACTAAAAACAGGCTTTTGCCTTGGTGCCGGAACGAAGAAATGAAAATATTAAGAAATAATAATTCATTCCCTGGAGTGGGGATCGAACCCAAAATCGTCGCATTTCAGTCACACCCTTGTGTCCCTGGGCCGCGACGGCCTCTGCTTTTTTTGATCCAGTTATAATTTGAATTCATGTTCTACATGGCTAACCATCTGAAGCACAGACCTTACTGTTTCTACATAATACCAACCTGCTTCATATTCCATTCACAAATCCTTGTAAGAATCTTTTTAGATACCTACAGTACCTATTATTTATCATAATTAACCTAATGTAGTTACTGACATCTATTTGTATGGATAAATAACGTGAAATGTTAAATTATTTGTAAATATTATTCAAATTATAATATCAATTGAATGTAAATAAAATAGATATATAAGTATGTATGTGTATACTACAAATACTTATTAAATAAATAAGCTTCACGCTGTATCCCGCATACAGCAGTGTAGGCAGAGGGAACCTAGTGTTAAGACACTCCGTTCCCCACTTTCTGCCGAATTCTGGAGGCATTGCGTGTTTAATAAATACTTAATAACGAAAATTATAAAATCAATGGTTCTACGTTTGTAATTGTAATATCCGCGCAGCTGCGGACTCTCTGAAAGTAGGATTAAGTTGAGATCCCCGTCAAAGAAAGATATATTGTGGGGTCTTCGAAGGTATCGTTAGCGTTGTCTACAGAAATGCCAGTTTGTAAGTCAAAAAGGTGGCCTATAAAGTCCGCTAAATTGCTGATTTTGCTTATATTAGAAAATCAACATAAAATCGAGGCCATCGTGGCGCAGGGGCACAAGAGTGTGACTGTAACGCGACGGCTGTAGGTTCAATCCCCATTTTAGGAAATTAATTATTATTTATTATTATTATTATTTTTATTTCTTCGCTCTGTCACCAAGGTAAAAGCCGTGCGCTGAGATCCACGATTCAGCACGAATTGCCTAGAGTGGAGAGTCTTAACACTAGGTTACCTCTACCTACTGGAAGCTGCAAAAAAAACATAACATTACTAAACTAAAATTATTATTGACTTGAAAATAATAAATAATAATTAATTATTTATTATAAACTCACAATCTAATTGAAAAAGCGAACATTTAAAAATCGTCATTCGTCTACAAACATGTTATTGCGATCTAAGCATTCAGTCTTTGAGATCTTTGCTTTGTTCAAACAGCAATGGCTTCCCTCTTCATTATTGTTTCAGTCGAAAACATTACCACGTCTCGATCCCCGACGCTCGCAGTACACACTACACAACACATATTATTTTTGGCCCTCCCCATTTGTATTTGTTTTTTTCAGCTTCACGCTGTATCCCGCACACAGCAGGGTAGGCAGAGGGAACGTAGTGAAAGACACTCCGTTCCCCACTTTCTGCCGAATTCCGGAGGCATTGCGTATTAAGTGGCAGAACTCAACGCTGCGCTGCCTCGAGACCAGAGCGAAGAAAATGGAAATATAAATTTAAGTAAATATTTCATCTCCTCGAGTGGGGATCGAACCCACAACCAGTCGGCTTACAGTCGTGTAAACCGACTGGTTGTGGGTTCGACATACATTTGTATTTCAATTTCTATATTAGCTAAATTGTTTTTTACACCAACTTTTTATGTATGGCGTAAATTAGTATCTACTTTTATAATATTTAATTCTAAAAAGCTTGAGAAGTTTAATTATTTTTCTGTAGCCTAAGGCTGTCTGTTGGAGCTAGGTTTTAATATTCTTTTCGACGTTAAAAAATAAAGAAATATAGAGGTCGAGTCGTAAATAAAATATTTTTTAGAAACCTGGGTTAGAATTTTTTGAAGCTATGAATTAGCCATTTTAAAAATTCTAGTCTATTTGGTTGCGCGCTAATTACGTTAAAAAACTAGAGCGAGTTGATTAAACGTTTTCAACTTTCCTTCGTAGCATCAAATACACTTAACTTTTTTTTCGCTATTCGCAAAAAATAACGCTCAACTACCCATAGGATTGTACACAGATTATAAAAACTTAACTTAACTTAACTTCACGCTGTATCCCTAGCGGAGAAAGTAGTCAGAGAGAACGGAGCGCCAAACAGTCCAAAATTCGGGGTCCCTATTCTTTTTACGCGATTTTCCTTCAGTGTCTTTAATACTATTTTCGAAGGTCAACCGAGGTCTACCCTCTCCTTCTCTAACCGCTCACTTTTCCATCAAAAATCTTTTTGTCATTCTTTCCCTCATTCTTTCGACGTGCCGTCAAACCGGAACGCATTCTTCTTTATTGATTTTTATGGAAAAGGACAAGGTAAACGAGCGTTCGGGTCACCTGATGGTAAGTGATTACCGCCGCCCACGACGCCGTGTAACACCAGAGGAGCTACGATGCGTTGCCGATCTTTAATGTGGAGATAGACGTGCTTTTTGAAGATACTCATGTCATATTGACCTGGAAACACTGCCGCGGGTAGGCCATTCCACAGTTCCGTGGCGTATGGAAGGAAGTTCCTACGAAACCGCACAGTAGTGAATTGCCACGTATCCAGGTGGTGTGAATGGTATTTTAGCTTGTGACTTACTGTGCGGTTAGAAAATTCGGCGGCAGGTAACGGATCAAGCAGTTCTTCAGAACACTTCCCATGATAAATGCGGTAGAGAACGCACAGCGAGGAGACGTGACGCAAAGCCAAAGTGGCAAACCTTTCACAGATCATCGAGTCCCCAATTATTTGAACGGCTCTACGTTGTATGTGATCAAGGTCTCATCCGTTCCGTTCCATCCTGTGTATCTCTTGATTGCGGATTCGATCAGCTAAGCTGACTCCACATATACTACGAAAGGATCGCATCAGGACAGCATTCATTCTTCTTCTGTATCTAATATCCACGTTTCACTGCCGTATAACAGCATCAGTACCAACACTGCATTGTGTACAGAGAAACGTTCAGCTGTGCTGATGTTTCGCCGTCTCATCAATGCAGTCAAAGCACCGTCCACCTTATTACCAGCAACAATATGCCTTTTCACATCCATCTCTTCTTCATTTCTTTCAAATACTAGAACCTTTGTCTTATTTGCATTCAGGCTTAGACCATACAGATTACATGTTAGTAAATAATATATAAAGAACGCAACGTTATAAAATTACATCAGCTTCAGCCCGCACACAGCACACTAGGTTTGTCACGGAGACACTCCGTTCCCCACTTGCGGCGAAACTCACAGCCGCGCTTTACTTTTCACAACAAGTTGCCTTTACAGTCACACACTTGTGCCCCTGCGCCACGACTGGCCTCAAGATAATAATTATTATTCGCCCGCTCTACCTACACGATTATTCGTTTAATAAACAGAATTTATTACTTTAATCTGTAATCTTCTATGATTTTTACTACATTATCGCGATTTCTATAAGAATGTGATTGTTTTGAGTCAAAAAATACGACCAATGTTGATACTTGATATTTATAAGAATATATTATTAGCAAATTCACAATTTTTTTTTAATTCTTCTTGTTAATAAAAATTGGTCCTGGTAATTATGAATTACATAGACTGGAGAATGATACTGATTATATAATATACTAATTATATAATATACTATTTATATAATATACTAATTATATAATATAGTATTACTTATTTTTTTCTACTTAGCTTTATTTCTTGACATCATCACCGGGTGGGGAGGTGCGAGAGTAGCTCGCCCCTGAAGAAAAAATATGAGCTTTGATGGACGCTCGTATATTTGTTAAGTATTTAAGTTTTAATATATGTTATAATAAATATGTATATATTTTTTTACCATGACACTTCCTTATACAAGGCAGCCAGAGAGAACCTAGCGTCAAGTCAACATACTCCATTCTCGTCTTTTCCCTACAGATTCAAGACTTCATGGAAAGTGGCTCGACATAAAAATGATTGACAGAGAGAAATGAAAATAATTCATTTTCCTGAGAAGGGGACCATTCCATGACCATGTTGTTACAGTCAGGTGTTCTCATTATTATATACATGTATAATTATATATATTTACATATGTGGAATATAATAATATGTGAAAAATTTATTTTCACATTAAAAATTATGTATTGGGATAAATTTACATTTTAAAACATTACAATGTTAAAGTAAAAAATATATAAGGAGTAATTGAAAAAACATTATTCAATGTATAATACATTTTATTACAACTACATTATAAAATGATATATTCTAGATATTATTTAGGTTTAGCTTGTATTTTTGTTACTTTTGTTGGATCAAATTTGAAAGTTTTTTGCAACGGTCCCTGCCCTGCTCTAGTGAAAATCATCTCATCTACTCTTTGTCTGTCCGCTAAGTCCCTTGATAACTTTAAATTTGTCCATGATTCCTTTGCACCTTCTACAAATCCTTTTTTCTTAATAGGTAAATTTTCTGGATTATGTTTTAACAACTTTGGAATCTTAAAATACTCTCTTACTGCGGGTATCTTCAAAAAAGATACCTGAACGAGAGAAATGAAATTAGTCGAACACCAATACACTAGAATAGCCCCAGGGAAATTAATTGTAAATGGTATCATAACAAGAGGTATGGCCCTTAGAAAATATCTCATAAGCTGCATATTTTGGGCATCAAGACGGCCTCCATCTACTCCAAGCTCTATAGTAGCCCACATAGTGGCACTTGTAATAAGAGGTAAAATGAAAAATTGATCAGGTACAGTCAAATCTGTAAACCACCACAGACCACCATGCATCATACTTTCAACAGGACAATTAGCCATACCTCTTAACCCCATAAAAAAAGAAATGAACAATGGTGCTTGAGCTAATGGTACAAGTACATTTTTTAAAGGATTTAAACCTTTTTCTTTCATAAACATCATCATTTCTTGTGCATAACGCGCAGCTTCCAACTGATTTCCTGTCTGTCGTGCTTGTGTCATTTTTGTCTGAAGTAATTGAATTTCAGGTAAATTATTATTCATTACTGCAGTATTTCGTTGCGAAACTATAACTAGAGGAAACATTAATAGCCTAACAACAACTGTACCAATCATTATAGCACCCCACCATGGGACATCAAGTGAAATATGTAAAAATTCTAAACAATTTTGTACTATGCCGACAGGACTCCATCCTCCAAGTCCAAGACTATCGAATGTGGGCTCTCCATTAGCGGCTAGCGACTGTACAGCTTCTGTTATGTCACCAACTGCTATAGAATCTGGTACTGGAGGTGGTTCTGGAATATTATCTACAACAGGTAGTGTTTTTGCTACATCACTTGTCGAGGCAAATCGTACTGATCCAGCTGATGAATAGAAGTAGTAAATTCTAGGTTTTCTAACCTCAATGTTTTTTTCGCAGAATAAACTGATAATGCCGCTGCGACGACCATGTCGACTTAGTAATTTAAACATAATTACTTTTTGTATCCCAATATAAGCTTTAAAATTATGGTAGTATTCCTCGAATTATATAAAATAACTAGAAAACACAAGTTATTTAAAGATACATCTTGACAGTGGCATTGACAAATAAAAAATTCGAATGACAATAAAATATACAGATAAATAAGAATAGAAATGCGCAGTACAATAACTAGAAAACTGAAGTGAAAAAGTGAAATTAATCTTGAACAATATACGGTACGGTCCTTCTAATTTACGTACGATAGGTACCGTGTCTTAATGTTATATAAGTGCCCACCTCTCGACTTTTGATTTTAACTCAACATATAATTTTAAGAACAGTCAATGTTGGCATTCATAATTTAAAATGTCTACCAAATATTTTAGTTAAATAAAACAAATTATTCCTTAGATTCTCTTTTAATAAATTTACGTTTACTATTTTTTTCAGCTTCCCGCACACAGCAGGGTAGGCAGGGGGAACCTAGTGTTAAGATACTCTGTTTCCCAATTTCTGCCGAATTCTGGAGGCATTGCGTGTTGAGTGGCAGAACGCAACACCGCCCTTTGCCTCGACAACAGAGTGAAGAATTGGAAATATAAATTTAAGTAAATATTTCATCTCCTCGAGTGGGAATCGAACCTACAACCAGTCGGTTTTACAGTCACACTTTGTGCCCATGTGCCACGACTGGCCTCTACAATTATCATATTTAATAATATTAAATATATAAAACCATAATTCATTTTTACCTTTAAAATAATTAAAATTTAAAATAAGTTTGTTTGACATAAAAGGATATTTAAAACAATTGCTATAAGTTGTAAAGAAAATAAAACTTTATTTTGATATTTATTAGCTATTATTACAATAATATTCGTGACTATTTATTCGCTTATTATTAACGATCATTTAATAGAACCATACACTACGCCAGGTTAGCTTTGCATTTTTGTAAGTGTTCTTTTATAACGGAAGTATTCGTTACTAACTCAAACGACTCATCATAAGTGAAAAATTATGTTGAAGCGTAGAAAAAAAATGTTTTTTACATTTCTATATTTTTTATGCTTCTTTTTTTATAATCTATAAATGACCTAATAATAAACTTTACTTTAAAAAAGTCAACATTTTTTTCAGTATGTAATATAATCTTCGCCTTAAATTTATAAACTTACTGTTGCTATTCTATGCCTGTTCCTACTTCGTTGACATTTTATAAGTGTCACTAAACAGTAATCACTGTCATATTAAACAACAATGTGTTTAAGATAGCTACCAACGTTTTGAATATTTATTTTAAAGTTTATATTATTTTTGAATTGTTTCATTATGGCACACATATCTTATCCATTTAAAAAAACTAATAAAGTAGTTTTCCAAAAACCCGCTTCTACATCAACCCAAGATGCAATCTACTGGAAGAAATTAGGGGTAAACAATTTACCGAATACAAATGTTTATATTTAGTTTACAATAAGCTGTTATGCGTTATATTTATTATTAAAACGTAAAATTAATACTTTCAGCTTCCAGTTCTTGTAAAAGAGTTCGGTGCAATAGATTACCTAGACTTTAGCCCAGTGGAACCTTACTATTTTGCTGCCACATGTTCTGTTAGAATACAGGTAATTATTATTACTATGGTATATTTTTAAACTAAAAAACAACTTTACACCGGCGTTTTGATTTATGTTCCTTGCTCGACTCCACTGAAAAGTCCTGAAAAGTTTGAATTAAGGCTTTTAAAAAAATATTATTGAAGGATGGATGAGATTTTCATGCATAATCCTTTTAGATTGTTGTTATATGTTGAATATACATTCCTACATAAATAATAAAAGAAATCCATACTAGGCATGATTAAAATATTCAATTTAAATTTAAATAATATATATAATTATTGTAAGCAGTTTTGAATTTTTAAATGAATATAATTGTGTTGATTAGTTGACTTGTATATATAATTTTTTTATAAGGCTCCTTTATTTAGATTCACACTGTATTCCATGTATACAAAGGTAGGCGGAGGGAACCAAGTGTTAAGATAATACATTCCCTACTTGTCATCCAATTTTCGAGACAATGAGTGTTGGAACTTAACAATTTGCTATGTCTTGTTATCAGAGCACTGAAATGATAATAACTCATGACCCCAAGGCCACAACTCAGAGAATTAATACATATAATTTGTTACTTACAATAATTTCTTTCAGATTTATGATCCAATTACAAAAGTAGTATCCAAAAATATATCAAAATTTGTAGAAGCTGCCTATGGTGGTTGCTTTAGAAGAGATGGCAGACTCCTTGTGGCCGGTAGTGAGGAAGCAGCTGTAAAATTATTTGATGTTCAATCTAAAAATGTACTAAGAGTATTTACTGGCCACTCAGGACCTGTAAGTTTGTTATCTGAAATAAACATAACCTTCTTTTGCTTAATATACTGTTAATATATAAATACCACAATAAAATATAAAACTTGTATTATTGTTTTAGGTCCACAGAACATTTTTCTCAAAGGACCAGGTTAAAGTACTCAGTTTTTCTGATGACAAATCAGTCTCTTTATGGGATATTGCAACAGAAGAAAGAATAGCAAATTTCTCAGATCATACAGATTATATTCGAGCTGGTGCTCCAAGCCCAATCTCTCCGGACATTATTTTATCTGGGAGTTATGATCATACTGTCAAATTATATGACTGTAGATCAAATGAAACTGTGTTAACAGTAAACCATGGTAGCCCAGTTGAATCAACACTTTTCCTTCCATCAGGTGGTATTTTCATTAGTGGGGGTGGCACAGAAATTAAAGTTTGGGATATATTTAATGGAGGAAAATTGTTAGCGAATATATCTCAACATCATAAAACTGTCACTACACTTAAATTAGCTTCAAACAATAGTAGGCTTATGTCAGCGTCACTGGACAGGCATGTGAAAATATATGACTTATCCACTTTTAAGGTAGTACATAATATAGATTTTCCGAATGCAGTACTAAGTATGGCAATATCTGAAAATGATGATGCTCTAGCAGTAGGTATGATAGATGGAGTCATTTCAATAAGGAAAAGAGAACAGCGCTCTGAACATTCAGGAGAAAAACGAGGATTGTTTAAATTTGCATCAGATCACACAGGAACTGGTACTATTGATTATGTTGTATCTAATGAAAAAGTACAAAAAGCACCTGAATATGATAACTATTTGAGGAAAATGGAGTTCAGTAAAGCTCTGTCTGCTGTTTTAAAAAAATTTGTATCAGGAAAGCATCCAGAAAAAACAATTGCCTTAATACAAGAATTACTAAGAAGACAAACGTTACATAAAGCTATTAATGATTTGAGTGAAAAAGACATAGGAGCTTTATTAAAATTCTTTAAGAAAAATCTTGGTGAAACAAGATTTACAAGGACAATAATAGATGCAGCCAATGTGTTTGTAGATGTCTTTGAAAATCAAATAAAACTATTTTCGGAACAAAATTTATGGCTGTACACATCACTGTTAGAAGAAATAAAAGATGAAATCGAAGTTTGTAAGCAAGTGAGTGAACTTGAAGGTGCAATAAGTTTACTTTTCGCAGGAGCCCAAGTTGGTACAAATGAATCAATGGAGCTTACAGATGTCTTAGTACCTTCATCAAAGGCGCAAAAAGAGATAGTTATTGATGTATAAATAAAACTTTTTTTATACTCTCCGAGTTTTATTTTTTGTCTAGTTAATCTCAATTACTCATAGTTTTTTTCAGCTTCGTGCCGTATTCCGCGTATATGTATGTAGCCAATGGGAACCTAGAGTTAAGACACTTTGTTCCTCACTTTCCGCCGAATTTTCGAGACATTTGGGATTGAGTGACTATTAAAAATTTGCGAAATAATATGCTAAATTTTACATTATTAGTAAAATACCATAATTATTTAATTAATAAGATCTCCAAAAGTCAAATCCATTTATTTACTCTTAAAGCTAATAATCATTATTCTCCCTAATTGTCAATGCCGTTTTTCATGTAAAATAATTATCTTTAACCAGCGTCATTGCTTTCTTTTACCATTTTGCTGATACTAAGGTCGCTATCTTATTTATATAAATTTAAGATTTGATTGAATTATATAAAACATATTGTAATTTTATCAAAAACTCATTCAAAGTACATAAAATGTACTGGTGACAAATTTTGTTCAAAATGTCAATATAAGTTTATTAATTATCACCGAAATTTTTATAATATAAGTTTTTATAATATAGTATTAAATAAAACATCAATGACGATTAACGCTCATCTCTGCATTGCTAACGCTTCCGTGGTCGGAGAATAAAGCTCTGCAAGTTATTAAAATTATGAGCTAATAACTTAATGTTTTTTTTAGTAAACAATAAGTTACATAATGTCGTTTCATGGCAATATTTAAAACAATAACTGTAACGATCAATAGTAGTAGATCAGTTATTTTATAAACTTTTGCGATCGATGTCTTTGTGTAGCTACACCTAAATTAAAGGCACGTTTTATTATTAAGAACTTTAAGTAGAGACTTATTTTATTGAAAGTTAAAATGAATATACTATAATTACAAATATTTTTTAACCAAAAATGAGCTAAGATTACACTAAAAAGGCACGTAAAATATTCAATTTCTTGAAGGTTTTTTCTTAAAATATATTTTATAAACACTTAATCATTAAACATGTCTAATTGTTTATTATTTAGTTAAGTATATATAATATTCAACTTCTTAAAATAATTTACTATTTTTGAGTAAACATAAGGAAATTTAAATTTGTGCGTTTTGGAGAGCTGACAACTTACGGTATTAATAGCTGAAGACAATGATTTTATTAGCTTTTAGGGTAGATGAATGGGTCTGATTTCGGGCTGTAGTCCTTCAGGACTAAGATTCATCTTAAACATATTTCTAATAGGCTAACTCACGGATGGGTCGTGTGATTGATTTTTTATGTTTAAACCAGTTATGACTAACAATTTACGTATTACCTTTCGTTCTTTACGTTTTTGCCCAAAAGTTTCAGTCTTCTTTAGTTCGTGAATTTTTCTCAGATTCTATTCTTTTGAATCTTCTTGCTATATCACTTCTTCTTGGGTTTCTTATGTTTTTTCGTGACCTTCCTCCTGTATATATCTTTCCTCCCGAGTGAAGGTTTGTGATTTATAAGACCCGATGTTATGGTTAGGTTTATCCACTCTTTACTCAGACGCAGCTGACTTCGATACATGTCCATTTTTGACATCGGAGATGTGTTTGTTCCCCCAATATCGATGCTTCCCCTTTTTTGAACAATGTATGTTAAATCTCAATTACCATTTAGTTTTTATAGGTCTACGCAGCAGAGGAAAATTACGTTTCACTGGTCTTAAGAATTGGATTTACTTTCTTGTTAGACTCAAATATAGTTTTAATGGAAGCTTTTCTTAAAATATTGTCTGTTTCAAAAGGTGTTTTACACATGGTAGAAGTCCCGGTTGTCTTTCTACTGGGGGTCTTCAGACGCTGTGCAGCGTCGCAGAGTTGGTGGGCTCTTTAAAATAAAGATTTGCCAATGGTAGAAAAATGTGTAGGATGTTGGTAAGATTCACTACTGAAGTATGTGAGTATGGTTTCTTTGTTAGCTTAACTTAAGATCTTTCGGCCCACAAACAAAATGGTAAGAGTCCTTGACATGTTGAGCCAGTTTATACATCGGCGTACCGATTTGGCTAACTATTGAAGATACAGTCAGTTTATATATCAGTGTCGGTCGTCAGCATTGCACAGTGTACCCAAACGTGCAACTGTTCTGTTATTTCACGATCTCATCAATGCATCTAAGGCACCGTTAATCCTGTTACCGGCAGCAATACGCCTGTGCGTCTTTTCTTAATTTCTTTCAAATGCAAGAACAGGCTCTAGTCCTTCTTTAAGAGAGGACTTTCGTTGGAAAGGAAATTTTCCCTCGCATGTCACTTTATGTCACTTCATGCTCCCAAGTTGACATGGCGCAACCTTATTCCTGTTGAGTGTGTTGAGTGTCGAGTACCTTTTCCTTCTCGCACACAGGCTGAGTGATCTCTATAAACAGACTTTACAACAAGGGAAGCGATTAAAGTATTGTACCGAGGTAGTCTCCCAAAATATTTTCACCCCTGTCAAACATCTAAAAAAAAATTCTTGGTTTAGGTAGTAGGTTCTAGAATTACTGAAATTTCGTTAGAAATGTTGCTCGTTAACATTTTATTTTTTTCTCAAAACTTTCACGCTTCATCTTTATCAGAACTTTCGTTTAGTGCCTTTATAGCTTATCCTTTTCCTTTTTTAAAAAGATTTAACTAAGGCCTTATGATCCTAACGAGCTTTTTTTTTGTCTACAGTGTCTTCCAATTTATCGTCCCACCATTTAGCGTGCTTTTTACTAAAGCCTCGTTTTCATTTACCACATATTTCTGTCGCTGCTTTTCACAACATTTCCGTTTTCTGTTTCAAAGATGTCTAATATTTTGGAAGTTCTACAGCTTCTTATGCGATAATTCGGCTCCAAGTTTGGACGTCTCGTACCTCAAAGTGAAACAAACTCGTTATTCTAGCAACGATTACATATTGGTCTGTTCCCAGGATAGCATCCTAAGCACTCGTGTGTCCACAACTTAACCCTAAATATACTGATCCGATAGGAATAAGTCAATCATACTTTTCAAGGTGAGAATGTAGTAGAACGTGCGAATAGATGGTGGATAGTGATGAAGGAATAGCAAAAAAGATTAACCTAAGATAAGTTAAGATTGAATTCCGAAAATACAGCATCAAAGATACTGAAGGAGGAAAATCACATGAAAAGCATAAGGACGCCCCAGATGGCATATATGAAAAGTTGATGATAGTAGACAAGGTGATAGAGGTATATAGAGACCGTAGCGTTTGGCGTTTCGTTCTCTCTGACTTTCCCATTACTAATACAGCGTAAAGCTAAATAAGTAAGTATTTAATTTTAATTCTGTTGTAAAGAATCATTGTTGGTACCACAGCATTATTTTCCTTCAGTTGCTTATCATTATTCTATAGTTAAGTTAAGTTAATAATAATTTTAGGAGAATTGGCAATAAGAACAATATGCCACAAACCATAGGCAATAATATAAAAGAGTATTTCATCTGTAATGCAAATGGCGTTTCTTTTTTGACAGATGTCATTATAGTCTAATCTGTGGCCAAATAATGTGATTTGTGATTGTGGATGTGAAGTACATAACTTGCATAAGATTTAAGTGCTTTTTGTGCAAGAAAATGACTATATTGCCATTAAATACCTTACAAAAATGGAAAATATGTAACTGAACAATACATAATTTACTGATAAAATAGTTCATTATCTGTACCAATAATATGTAAGTTCACTTTAAGGATTTCATGTTTTTCATTTATTTTTTCTTTATTTTAATTTTCTTGTATCATTCATGATGATATCTCACTTTTATTATAAAGTAAAAAATCAAAAATGTTGAATGTTGATGTGAATTAAAATAGAATTAATTCACATTGATTTTATGTCTCTTCTGTGTATATTAAATTGTTGTCAATTTATTAACAAACAGAAGTAACCATGGACGAAAGGAGGGTTGCAGATTATTTTGTTGTGGCGGGTTTGCCTGAGCAGCCTGAAATACTTGATGACTCCGACTCAGGCCACTTAAAAGGATATACTTCAAAATCTCCAATAACTGACATTGGTAAGTATTGTAAAATATTGTTAAATAAATTAAGTTTATTTCGAGAAAAATACATTATTTATCTAAACATGCTGAGTGCTGAACTATAAATATTTATTTATTTTCAATAAAATTGTATAGATAATATTTGATAAAAAAAAAAACAATAATTTATATAACTTTATACACTAAAGTCAACAGAGAATTACAATATCTAAATTAGTAAAATGAATAAGGATGTGATTAATTAGTTAAATGTGACATGCATAATTTGTTCTCTAGGCCACAATTGGTTCAATATATATGAAACTTGCCTGTTTAGTTATTCTATTCATGCCCTTTTATTGCTGTGCATAATAATGTTTTTATAAATCTTATTATAAGAACATTAAGTACTTGTTAAATGGTAGTTACTAAATCTGGTTATTTTACAATTTTTAATGACTGGACTAGATTTTATGCACTTTGAAAATGCCAAAGTATGTATGTAAGCATACACTAAAAAAGAGTGCAATATGTACAAAATATGCACAATCAAAAGAAACTTTTATTATTAGAATTTATGTTTATTTTCACAGTATATTTAAACAATATTAGACTTAGAACATATATGACATATGTATAATAATATAAAATAAGCAATAAATTACAAGAATTATACAGATTTATTATAATCATTGTGATAATATGCAACAACATATTTTGCCAGGTTTTCTGCAGTAAACTTGTGTTTGTCACATAATTTAAAGGCAAAATGAAAATTACTTTTTAACTTCCACTGATGTTACTGGACATAATTTTAAATTAGGAGTGACTTCTTCAGAAACCTCTTCAGGCAGAGTTTGTTTGACTCTGTTGATAAATGCATCAGTTTTCTTTATTCCTTTTTATAAAAGGCTGCATTTTATTTATTAGAAATCTTTTGCGATAGTGAACTCGAAAGGAGTTAATTCTGTTAAATATTTTGTTCTTCTAATATTTCCAAAGACTTGCATAAAGAATTTCGCTGTAATGTATGATTGCAGTAAGAACAATATTTTCGGCTTTGTCTTTCTTCCATGTTATGTCTGTGGAGATGTGATCTCTTCGTAGGATATGCAGAATCAGCATAGCTGATCAAATCCGCAATAAGAGATACACAGAATTACAGGTACTAGCGAGGATGTTACGGTGAGAATGAAGAAGAATGTAAACGAGGGATGAAAGAATGGCAAAAAAGATTTATGATTAAAAAGTGAGTGGTAAGAGAGGTAGGGGGAAAGGTAACATAAAAAGTATGAGCACCTCCGAAGGGCATGAAGAGGTTGATGACAGTGGACGAGGCGAAAGAGGTATGTTATGTAGAGACCGTAGCTTTTGGTGCTCCATTCTCTCTGACTACCCCGCTAGGGATAAAGCGTGAAGCTAAGTTAAGTTAATATTAATAATGTTTTGCGATTTTAATATTTATGAGTTCAAAATGGTTTTTATGTTTTGTTTAAAAATATATTTTTTTACTTTTAAAGTTATATTATTTTTTTGTGAATATATTATATTTTAAAATATAATATTATAAAATTAAATTGCTAAATAATTCTATTTAATTGCCATAAAACTTTACACACTTAAGAGAAATTTAATATAACTTTAAAAGTAAAAAAATATATATAAAAAAAAAACAAACAAAAAACCACTTCGAACTCATAAATATTAAAATTACAAAACATTATTTAACATTAACATCCATCCAAGGTACCTTTTGATCTCAAACAAAAAATACTTATATAATAATTATTGTATGTCGTTTATTACTTAACGCTATATCCTTACGTTTGCTAGTATAATATAAAACACTTTTTTTACCTTCATATTTTATCCTGCACATAATAGGGTAGGCATGGAACCAGGGAAGCTGTTGTTAAGACACTATGTTCCCGTTAAGATACTTCCGTTCCCCAGTTTCTGCCGAATTCTTAAGGCATTGACGAACTTAAAATGCCATCGCGGCGTATTAGGAAAAAATCTGACTATAAATGCCATAGTTGTGGGTTCAGTAGTCTCTTGGGACGATTCATTATTTTCACTGCTTTGGTCTGGACTAACAAAATGCAGCATTGAGTGCAACTCAAAACGAAATATCACGAATTTAACATGTAGAAGTGTCTTATTACTAAATTTTGTCTGCCTGCGAATGATGATTTAAAGGAAGCTGACACAATCGTGTCATATAAGATATTTTTAAATAATGATACAAGAATCAAAATTTATTTTCTTCTTTGGCATTATTGTCTTTATTATTTTCGAAATAGTGCCAGATAATACTTTAGTTTTTGGTTCTAAACGCACGAATTCTTTTCTAAATATTTATTAAAAAATAAATCAGCTTCACGTTGTATCCCGCACACAGCAGGGTAGGCAGTGTTAAGACACTACGTTCCCCAAAAAAACCGTTTAAAAGAGAAGAAATATACTATAATACAACATAACATATTTCATCAGTACATACTGTAAAAGTATTTTATATTTTTAACATCCAAATCACCGAAAAACATTTCCGATATTAAAAAAAAAATATAGACACTGATTGGTAAAAGTCTCATTTAACCAGATGTCTAGGACGCCAAGGGACCTTGGTCCGCGGATGAACCAGACTTTAAAAGGAAATAAAAAAAAGTTGTGCGTCCAGTTTACAGTTGCCAGTAGCTTACCAGTTCGCCGCATGTACTGTAAAACTTATCGGCTTCAACGATTTTAATGTTGTCGATGACTAACTAAATTTTTTTTTTTGCAATATTTTTTTTTGCTGTTCCGCCGTAGGTACTATTACATTATATTATATAATTATTATCGTTCTTTCGTAGCTTGTGATGTGTTTAAGCACTTCCTTTTTTTTTGGTTGATGGTTTTTAGGCGGGTCTAGAGGAGTATTTACTATATATTATGTGTCACTGCGATTTCAATGTTATTCAATTCTCTCTTGATAAATTTTAATGATGTAATTATTTTTTTTTATAATTATCAAGTTATTGAAAGATAGCTTTCAAATCAAATAATGCCTACTGATAAAGAAGCGCGTCGAAATATTTAAAATTTTAATATATATTTATTTTTTAATTTTTAATAATTAACAACTTTGATTGAGTTTTTTTGTTTGATTCTTACTCTAAAAAAAATAATATATTTTTTTAATTTCTTCGTTGAGTTCTGCCACTCAACATACAATGTCTCCAGAATTCGGTGAAAAATGTGGAACCGAGTGAATTAACGCTAGGTTCCCTCTTCCCTGGTGTGTGCGGGATACAGCGTGACGCTAAAAAAACATTAAATTTTTACATTGTCTGCATTTTTTTTTGTATTTTATATGTTATCAATTTGTCATTTTATACAGTATATTTATACTTTTGTATTTTTCATTATATATTTTGTATCTGACGGTGCAACGTCGTAATATGTTGCCCACACAGACTTCTATTTTCATCAGATAATCCTATCAACAATATGGAAACATTACGTAATTCCACGTAGAGCTGCATTATTTTAAATGCTCTACCAATATAATACAGTAGAAGAGTTGTACAATTGTAACAAACATGTAGAGCACGGCAATTTTTTTTTGCATTTCAATACCTACGCATAATAGCGTCCTTACAAATTGCAATGATAACTTAAACTAAAATATACTGTATAACTAAAATATAGGCCAGTCGTGGCGCAGGGGCACTGAGTGTGACTGTAAAATCGACTGGTTGTGGGTTCGATCCCCACTCGAGGAGATAAAATATTACACATTTATAGATAGATATTAGATAAAATATTACATTTATATTTTTATTTCCTCGCTCTGGTGTCTAGGCAAAGCGGACTGGAGGTTCGCCACTCAACACGCAATGCTTCCAGAACTCGGCGGAAAGTGGAGAACGGTGTGTCTTAACATTAGGTTCCCTCTGCCTACCCTGCTGTGTGCGGGATACAGCGTGAAGCTGATTTTTAAAACATACTGTATATTTTATAATATTGGCACTAAGATACTTTAAATTACGTTAAATTTTTTTAAAAAATCTCAATATGTTACACAAAGAGTAATCGAATCAACTTCTGTATTAGTATTTAAAATTTTAATATTTTTTTTATAAAATATCTTTCTCTTTGCAATTTAAAAAAATATATTGTGTTTTGTATGTAGATAGAGTATGTATTTTTTGTATCAACGCCAAGAACAAAATATGAATTCTATACAATAAACGTTTGTAGTTAGAAGTAATAGCATAAAACTTGGTGTCGTATATTTCGCATAGTAAATTACATTTATTATTCTAAATATAGCTATATAAGTCTTCATATTGGCGATAAAGTTCAACTAAGGTTCAGTATCGATTGACCCCCGTACTGATTCATATTTATTATCATTGATCATTACTGTCTCTCTTGAATGAATCTTGGTGATATTGGGCTTCTAGTGATGTTATTTATTAAATTAAATCAGCTTCACGCCGTATCCCGCACACCGGCGGGTAAGCAGAGGGAATTTAGTGTTAAGACTCTACTTTCCCCACTTTCCGCCGAATTTTGGAAGCATTGCGTGTTGAGTGGCGGAATTCAATGTCGTGATTATGCCTGGACACCAGTGCGAAGCAATGGAAATATATTTTAAATGAAACTATTTTAACCGGATTAATCGCGTATATTTGAGATTATACATTTTGGAAACCCGACGTTTCGAACTTTTTGCAGTAGTCCGTGGTCACGGATAGAATAAGCCTAAGGTGGCATTCGTCTATCAGTTGACATAATTATTATATCAAACTACCGCCAACGATTTCTTAATTGCCTCGCGTACTGCCCTGGATTCCTGCAAAATGAGCTGATACTATCTTGCCCTCTGGTATGGTGGGTTTGAGACTTCAATGATTTTATGAGTGGGTTCTAGGTGGTGTTCTACCACCAGTTCAGTACAGTTCCCAGCCATCCTTTCTATTGAAATTAGGATATTTTTGTATTTCAATGATAATCAAAGAACTTATTAATGGAAATACACATTTAAATAAATATTTAATTTCCTCGAATGAGGATCGAAGCCACAACCAGTCGCGTTTACAGTCACACCCTGTGCCCCTGCGCCACGACTGGCCTCTTTATTGTAACTGTGTTTTAATATACATACATTTTTATTCCTACGTATTATAAATTAAAGCCCCTCGACTTGTTGACTTTGTTTGTTTGCGCTGTGTAAATATACGACGAAAATGTATCGTGGAAGTTAAAAAGTTTAAAAAATTATATTTACATAACATACATATTTACATAAAAATACAGACAAAATATAAAGATATTATTTTTATTACAAAATAAGATTTGTGGTTGGTGCAAAATAACGATTTTCTATGACATTGTATAAGCCTATTTCTCAATACACCCGCATATGTTGTATAATGTAGTGTTAATTATGTGTTTGTGTTACATAAAAGAATTTGAACCCATATAAATTCTTTCAAGGTATTTATTTATAAACGGGTATCCCTCGACATGACGTTTTGTTCGATCATAAATATTTATAAGTTATTGACCTAGTAAGGGAAACAGATCTTAGTAAAATTTATTAGTATTCGATACTGTATACGGTATGCTATATATTGATAGCATTTTTTTTCTGATCCACGCAGTTTCCCGAAAATAGCAGAGTAGGTTGAGGGAATTTAATGTTAAGACACTCCGTTCTCCACTGATTTCTGACTGACTGATTCTAGAGCCATTGCGTGTTTGCCTTATTAACAGATCGAAAATTGAAAATGTTAATTAATAAATAATTATTCATTCTCCCTATTGGGAATCGAACCCAAAACCATGTCGCTTACAGTCACACGTTTGTGCCATTGTGCCACAACGCGCTCAGCTTTTTTATTATAATTATTATCTTCAACTTTCGCATCGAACGACATTACAATGTCGTTATAATTGTAATAAAACATAAAGGACATATGTTTATACGTACATTTTCATTTTATCAGCCTCACGCTGCATCCCGCCCATAACAGGGTAGGCAGAGTGAACCTATGAACCTAGTGTTAATACACTGCGTTCTATTAAAACATTTCCATTCCCCATTTTTCGTCGAATTCTAGAGGCTTTGCGTGTTGAGTAGCAGAACTCCGCGCTTCCCTTTCTTTCGACACCAGAGAGAAAAAGTTTAAATATTAAATACTTATTCTATTTCTTCGAGTAGGAATCGAACCCGAAACCTGTCTCGTTTGGACACGACGTAAATATTATAATATTCTAAAATAATTTTTATTTGTCAGTTATGGCTACAAGAATTTTAAACTCGTTGATTGGTTTTCGTTTCTCTAACCAGGAAAATTATATTTATAAAATGTTGCTTAATAATAAATACAGCATAAAAAAAACAATATATTTGTTTCAGGTGTCATATTTCCCACTTTGGGGGAAAAAGTGCCAAATGGGTATGAAATGTTGGAACTGACCCCTACAGGGTTGCCGGCGGACTTGAACCATGGATCTATGCGGTCACCCGAATGTTTTCTATGTCTTAGGAGGGGCAGAGATAAACCGCCGCTTGTTGATATCGGTAAGTATATATTTTTTTTAATATAAAATAAACAATATAATATTACACTAAAAATATAATTTAAATAAAAAAATAACATTTTGATGATAAATTATCGGACGCTGGTTTTGAATTATATGTTTTTTTTTCCGTTCACTGGAACCTAGTGTAAGGCACTCCGTTCCCCACTGCGCCGAATTTTGGAGGCATTGCGTGTTGAGTGGCGGAACTGAACGCCGCTTTTTGCCTCGACACCATAGGAATCGAACCCACAACCAGTCACATTTTCAGTCAGACACTTCTGTCCCTGCGCCACGACTGGCCTAATTTTGTTTTGTAAATTTTTGTCTCCATTTTCGTTTGTAAATACCTATAGTTTGTAGGCTATATTTTGCAAAACTGTCAAACAACACCCTATCTTTCTGTTAAGTAATATTGTAATTTGAACTTAACAACATCAGATATATTTAGAGATGAGTCAACTCAACTACAGGTATACTGTAACAGTATTGTTTTATCTCGATTTTTGGAGATTCTTATGCTATAAACTCCTTTTAGAGAAACTTTCAATTCTTTTAGCTTAACAAAATTAATAATATAAATCAGCTCCACGCTGTATCCCGCACTTAACAAGGTAGGCAGAGAGAACCTAGTGTTAAGACACTCCGTTTCCCAGTTTCAGCCAATTTTTTTAAGGTATTGCCTGTTGTTGTGAGTGGCCGACCTCAACGTTGGGCTATTGCCTTGATGCCAAAGCGAAGAAATTAAAATATTAATAAATAATAATTCTTTCCCCCGAGTGAGGATCGAACCCACAACCGCCGAGTTACAGTTACGCTCTTGTGCTGCGGCGGCCTCATAAATAAATAATAATATAAGAAAAATATATAATTCTTAATGTATTTGCTTTTGTGTTTAAACTGACTTTATTCAATAATTATTATAATTTATAATTTAGAATTGAAAATTAATTGCTCATATTACAATCCGTTCACAGGCTCTATTTTTTATATTATAAATATAATAAATTTATTTTATATAACCAAAAGAAAACGCACGCATAAGCTGGCTTATCACAGATCAATGTCGTCCCTTTAAACCGCAAGTAGTCTTACTTTCGACGTAAATACGTGGATGTTGTTATATGGATTCCGACTCCTTATTTTATTTACCTTTTAAATGTCAAAAGCAATATTGATTTTTAATTCATTCATTTCATTCATTTGTTTCACGCACACAGCAGGGTAGGCAGAGGGAACCTAGTGTTAAGACACTCCATTTCCCACTTTCCGCCGAGTTCTAGAGGTATTGCGTGTTGAGTGGCGGAACTTGACGCCGCGCTTTGCCTCGACACCAGAGCGATAAATGTAAATAAATATTTCGTTTCCTCGAGTGGGTATCGAAAATACAACCAGTCGATTTTATAGTCGTACTTTGTGCGCCTACGCCACTTATTTTTATATCGATTTTTAATATAAGTAAACAAGAAAAATCGTATAAAATGAAGACTAAGTATTACATTAGTATTTTATTATTTATGTAAAACATTGAGAGGCCGTCGTGGCACAGGGGTGTGATTAACGCGACGGTCGTGGGTTCGATCCCCATTCGGGGGAATGAATTATTATTTATTAATATTCTCATTTCTTCCTTCTGGTACAAAGGCAAATGCAGAGCGGAGTGTTTTAGCACTAGGTTCCCGCTGCCTACCCTGCTATGTGCTATACAGCGTGAAGCTGATTTAATTTAGAACGTTATATACATAATTTATGTATATTATACTTATTTAAAATTGAGGCCGGTCGTGGCGCAGCGTCACGAGGTGTGACTGCTAAACCGACTGGTTGTGGATTCGATCCCCACTCGAGGAGATGAAATATTTACTTAAATTTATATTTCCATTTCTTCGCTCTGGTATCGAGGTTAAGCGCGGCGTTGAGTTCTGCCACTCAACACGCAATGCCTCCAGAATTTGGCAGAAAGTGGGGAACGGAGTGTCTTAACACTAGGTTCCCTCTGCCTACCCTGCTGTGTGCGGGATACAGCGTGAAGCTAATTTTTTTTTTTAATTTTAAAATTAAATTCGTTCGTTTTACTTTCAACGGTGTCAATTAAAATGTTTCGTTAAACTATGCAGAGCTAAATGAAACTTCTAATTGACTCTCTCTTCGTAGCAAATCCCTTGTGCTGTTACATAAAAGGAAACGCAACCTGATCCAGTGAAACACGAGCGCGCTATGTATGCAATCTAGATCTAGATATGATTTGTTTACTATTCAAGGAGATAAATATATCTATATGAATTTATTATTTTTTTATACTATACCGACGATCCGCTCGCGGTTTCGCCCGCGAAATCACTAAAGATTTTGTGTTTTTGTATATGTATCTTTTAGAAACTTAAACTCTTCGCTTTCTTATAAATTATTTTTTTTATTATAGACAATAGCTAATATTCTTTTTTAAAAACATTTTTTTATAATAAAAATCCTGTGTTCTGACCATGACTAATATTTATATATACAGCTTCACTCTGTATCCCGTTTCTAGCAAAGTGCTCACTCCGCTCCCTACTTTCCGCTAAATTCTGGAGAGGCATTGCGTGTTGAGAGGCAGAACTCAACCGCTCTTTGCCTCGACACCAGAGTAAAAAAATATTATATATTTCCTTAACTCGACTGGGGATCGAACCCACAACTAATCGCGTATACAGTCATACGGTTGTGCACCTGCGCTAAATCGGGCTTCAAATACTGTAAATATAAATACGCAGCTGGTATCTATAATTACTAGTAAATTAAATTATTCAATCTAAATGACAATGGTCATTCACCTATATATTTTTCTCTTGCAATATTTGATTAACTATTATCGGAAAACTGAAGTAAACTCTTAATGAACCAAACATATTACATTCCTTTGTGATGCTGAATCTTTTCTTTGATACGCTTCCTCTGGTTATACTTTACATCATTTTTTTTCTCAGCCTCAGCAGGGTAAGCAGAGGGCGTAGTGTTGAGACACTCCGCTCCCCACTCTCCGCCGAATTCTACGGGCATTGCGTGTTTAATGGCGGGACTCACCACCATTGCGCATTTCCTAGCCACTTGAGTAGAGAAATGAATAATAAATATTTAATTCCCTCGAGTAGGAATCGAAGCTACGACTCGTCGCTTGTGCCCCCGCGACTGGCCTCCCTCATTCAATTATACGCATGATTGACAAAGAGCACTTTACTAGCAGCGCTGATTTCTTATGGCATCCAGGAAGAGGCCTTTATATGACCTCACCGAGTCTAAAATAGAACATGTCAAGTGGACAAAATCACGAACAACTTTTATTTGTGAACTTGAATACGATTGTTGCGTCAATATTATTAATATCTGCATCAAAAATGTATTTGAGGCCAGTCGTGACGCATGTGCATAAGCGTGTGATTGTATATGCAATAGGTTGTGGGTTCGAATCCCATTCGAGGAATAAATAAAATAAATCATCGGAAAATTAAATTTAAATATAATATTTTCATTTCTTTGCTCTGGTGTCGAGGCAAAGCGCGGCGTTGAGTTCTGTCACTCAACTCGCAATGCCTAGAGAATTCGGTTGAAAGTGGGGACCGGAGTGTCTTACGCTAGGTTCCCTCTGCCTACCCTGCTGCAATATAAAGCGTGAATTTGTTTTTTTTTGGAAAATGTACCATAGGCCCTAAGTTGTGAGTTCGATTCTCACTAAAGGAAATGAATTATTTGTATATATATTTTTTTCATTTTTTTGCTCCGTTGTCGAGGCAAAACGAGGCGTTAAGCTTTGCCATTCATCACGCAATGCCTCCAGAATTCAGCGAAAAGTGGGCAGCGAAGTGTTTTAACACTAGTTTCCCTCTGCCGCCACTCCTACAACCGCCGCGTTACAGTCAGACCCTCGTGCCCCTGCAGCCACTACTCTTATTCTTTCTTTATTCTTTAAATTACTCAATAATTCTTTAATAATTTCCACCAGGTGTAATGTACGATGGCAAAGAGAAACTAATGGCCGATGCAGAAGTGGTACTCAAATCGGTGGACGGTCGCTGCGCCAACGTGAACAACTCAACGGCGAAGACGTTCATAACATACCGCCGGGCGCACCGCACGGTGCCCTGCAACGCGCTGGTGGTGGTGGACGTGTGCGTCATAGTCGCCAGCAAGGGGGAGACGCCGCCGCACGCCTTCTGTATGATAGCGAAGAATTTGAATAAGGGTAGGTTGGTTTTTTTGTTCTGGACAGGCTGTATTTGATATAGGCTCGGCGTTGAGCTCCGCTTAATTGGTGGGGGTACGGAGTACCACAGAAACTGAAACGGAGTATGAAGTGGGATGTTAACACTATGCCCGTATTTATAAACCGCTCTCAACTCTGAAATGAATCTATCTTCATGGTGATCTTGACTTGTTTTAAAAAAATCTATCTATGAAGACGGCATCTCAAGATCAGTTTTAAGGTTGAGAGTGGTTTATAAATACGGGCTTAGGTTCCCCCTGCATATAGGTTATTATAAGCATTATACAGCAAGCACCAAAAAAATAATATATAAATAATTAATGTAAAATAATAATAATCTTGAGTTTATATATGCTTCTCGACAACGTTTTATATTTAGTTATACTTAACATAACATTTCTGTTTTTACTATTTGCCACAAGCTCCCGTCTCTTTTATTTCACAGTGCGAGGTGATATTTAAAAACTATTTCACGAAAAATTATAAATATTTCATAATATGTTAAAAAAAATAGAATTACTGGCGTATATAACAATTCTTTTTATATGTAGATACCTATGTTAAATAACTATACATTGAGTATTACAGAATAACAATAAGTTATTGTGTTAATATAGATATTACTATAAATAAAGTAAAAATAGAATTTTTTATTAAAAAAAATAATAAAATGAAACGGCTTAACGCTGTATCCCGCGTATGGAAGAATAAAAACGGCTTAACACTCCGCATATGGAAGGATAGCAAAGGGAACCCAGTGTTAAGACACTCCGTTCCTCACTTTCTTTCCGCCGAATTCTCAAAGATATCGCGTGTTGAGTGGCGTTGATTTTCGCCATCGTTGACTTGCCTAAATGAAACTATTAATAAATAATAATTTCCCCGAGTGAAATTGGGGGGATTGAACCCACAACCATAGCGATACAGTCACACCCTCGTGCCCCTGCGCCACGACGGCCTCAATACAATCAGCTCAAGTATTTTTTATAACTGCGCCTTAATATTTATTATTTCACACACCGCTCTTGTGGTTTGCGGCCGGGTGACATTGTTGTGTTGCGATCTAAGGTTGCGGGACCGATTTCTTCACAAGCAAGATACTGATATAGAGGCCTGTCGTGGCACAGCGACACGAGTTGGGACTGAAAAATCGACCGGTTGTGGGTTCGATCCCCACTCGAGGAGATGAAATATTTACTTAAATTTATATTTCCATTTCTTCGCTCTGGTGTCGAGGCTGAGCGCGGCGTTGAGTTCTGCCACTCAACACGCAATGCCTCCAGAATTCGGCAGAAAGTGGGGAACGAAGTGTCTTAACACTAGGTTCCCTCTGCCTATCCTGCTGTGTGCGGGATACGGCGTGAAGCTGATTTATTTATTTTATTTAAAGATATTGTCCACACATGTAAATATCGCAGTACAGACAGTTCGTTTCAAAAATATATCAAAAATGTCCTCGTTCATGTCTTTATTTATTTTTTGATAAAACAGTAGAGTATCCCTTATTTTAAATTACTAAGAATATCATATGTATGTAAACGTATAATTATTTCTTTGTTGAAATATCAGTAAATAAAATAACAACTCAAACCAACTATCGTTGAATAAACCATTTGATAAAAAAAATAAAAATCAGCTTCGGTGTATCACACAGTATGATGGAACTTAGTGATAAGACTCCGTTCCTCATTTTTCGCCGAATTCTGGAAGCATTACGTGTTGAGTGGCGGTACTCAACGCCGCGCTTTGTTTCGACACCAGAACGAAGAATTGAAAATATAAAAAAATATTAAATATTTAAATTCCGTTTCGTTTACTCACTTGAGCCCCTGCGCCACGACTGGCTTGAATTACTAGTATGTAATGTGTGATACATAAATATTTTTTTGTGGAGATATTAGCAAGTTAGTTGAATAAACCAATTGATAACATCGTTATTTAACAAATATATCCATGGATCGTCTCCCATCGCCCTCAAAGATAACTATGAAGTGCCGGCGACGTAACGCGAGTTAACTGTTTATTATTGAATTATTTTTTACTTTGCCGTGTTATATAAATTTATGTTATATAAAAAAAAAACTAGATTTATTTTACTTATTATTTAGAAAACGTATAATATTAAAATTTGAACGTAGCGGGACTCGAACCCGCGCCTCCTGGAAGGGCGCGGGTTCGAGTCCCGCTACGTTCAAATTTTTATACGTTTTCTAAATAAGTATTTTTCATTCCTAAGTGTGGAATAACACTTTAAAAATGTTTCAAAATAGATTTATTTTTACGTGTCATTGCTGAGTAGCTTACTAGTATTTAATTATTTACACATTATATAATTTCGTGCCTATGTGTCGTTTGTCGAATTTTGTATACCTCTTAAATAGCATTTATTTTATAAATTAATTATATATTTATAAATTGCTCTTTAATATTTGATAATATAAAGTTTTTATACAATTAAAATACTATACAATTAAAATACAAATATTATAAAATGTGCAATAGTTGCAATAGTAAAATGTAAAACATAGAAAGATTTCTAATCTGCGTTCTTTAGATTACAACATGCATAACGTCGTTAATAATATATTCATTTTCCTAATGTTTTAGAGTAATATAATTTAATGTATTTTATATTACTAGCAATAAACTGCGATGCAATTATATTTACGCAGTGTAAGTGACCGGAGCAACAGATAATATTTTTTTATTTTGAATAAAATAAATAATTAAATTTAGAATTAAATCAGCTTCACGCGTTATCCCGCACGTAGCAGGGTAGGCAGAAAGAACCTAGTGTTAAGGTAGTCCGTTCGCCACTGTCCGCCTAGTTCTGGAGGCATTGCGTTTTGAGTGGTGGAACTCAACGCCGTGCTTTGCCTCAACACGAAAGCGAAGAAATGAATATAAATGTAAATAAATATTTCATCCCCTCGTGTGGGGATCGAACCCACAACCAGTCGATTTTACAGTCACACTTTGTGCCCCTGCGCCACGACTGGCCTCTAAAACAAATAATGTTTTAATAATTTTCACACATTCAATAATTTGAGTTAAGTCGTCAAAACTTGTGTAAACGCAAAGATTGTGGATACGATTGCACACAGGGTTAATGGGTGATTTAATATTTTCATTCTCCCGTTCTGGTAACAAGCCAAAACGCGGCGTTGAGTTTCGCTGCTCAACTCGAATGTCTAACAAATTCAATGGAAAGTTAGGAATAGATTACGTTATTTTAACACTGCTTGCCCTCTGGCTACTTTGTAATATGCCCACATATTACACATTATATACAGCGGGAACCTAAAAAAAAAAAATTTGAAATAGACATAAAAAATTAAGACATCCGTGCTTTTTAATGAGTTCATCCATGATAAGTATCATATAAGTTGTTTTAAATTGCAGGTCTAATGGGCAGCGATGTGTTCCTCTGCTACAAGAAGTCAATGAACCGCCCTCCGCTAATAGCTTACAAGCCAGAAGTATTATTTAGGTGGGTATTAAATTTTAATTGTTATTAATAATATTTTTAGCTCTACTAGTTTGCTTTAAAACTTTTTAGTAAACTTTGTATGTACTACAAGGTTCCTATATTTTTTCAATGTTTTTACTTAAGGTTATATATTATACTATAAGAAATCACTAATAGTGATAAGGTCGCCTTTGCATGCTACAGTTATATTCTTACAAATGTATTGTTCTTTTTTATTTTACTTGAGTTTTTTTTTATTTTGTGTACGCAATAAAGAATTTTTATTTTTTTACCTACTGTAGTGTTAGTTAATAATATATCAAGTACCTATATTAAGTTATTATATTAGCTATAAATGTATGGGTAAAATGTAAATTTTTATCTCCTTACTAATCTTAGAGATTAATGCGTTAACAAGCAAACAAAAAATCTGACGTCTATATATAGATACAAATTAGCAGTTATAATATAATATAATATTTCAAAATGAACGATATTCTTTAGGTATAATAACTTTTTTACAAGATAAAAAACTATACTTAATCATTACTATACAAAATTCAGGCCAGTTGTGGTGCAGGTGCACAAGCGTGTGACTGTTAACGAGACAAGTTATGGTTCGATTCTCGCTCGAGGAATTGAAATTTTTAATATTTTCATTACTTCGCTCTTTGGCGAGGCAAAGCACAGCGTTGAGTCCCGCCACTGAACACGCACTGCCTTCAGAATTAGCGGGTAAAAAGGAAGCTAAGTATCTTAACACTAGGTTTCCTCCGCCTACCCACACTGCTATATGCGGGATGAAGCTGAAAAAAAAACTATAAAAAAGGAAAAACCTATTTGAGATTTGTAAGTGCCTTGTTGTTTGTTCAATCTAAAAATATGATTTCTTTATTTCTTTAAATCAATCAATGCTATTTTTATTTTGCTATAACCTAAAATGAAATATTGAGTAGTTAAAAAAGATCATCAATAAAATTTAATGTTCTTACAAAAACAAACAATAATTGATACTAAAAAATGTATTTTACTATTAATAGCAAAGTAAACGAAATAACTTTCACAGAGTGCGTCAGTAATTATCGCCCAGCGGCGCTAAAAGGCTCCGTCTAATGAACTTTAGCCAACACCAGAGGCGTACTGTTTTAACTGCATTAAAATGCATTTCTATTACTGAGACTTCTTTTAGCTATTATATTATTAACTCATATATTATTTATAAATATATTTAAAAAAAATATATAAATAATTATATTATTAATTAACTTTATGCTAATGGAGAGCTTGAACATTATTATGTTGAATATTTTTAAATTTTTTTTTGGCTTCATTCTGAATACCTTATATATATCAGGGAAGGTAGAGAGAGCAGTGTTAAGATACTCCGGTCCTCCCTTTCCGCCAAATTCTGGAGGCATTGCTTGTTTAGTGGTGGAACTCAACGCCGAGGTTTGCTCTGACCAGACCCAGACCAGAGCAAAGAAATAAAAATATTAAATATTTCATTTTCTTAAATCTGTGCGTTTACAGCCACGATGCCCCCATAAAAAATAATAAGTAAAATAATAAATAAATATCAAGTTATTTATTATTTTAATTTCCCGGCTCTGGTAAAGTAAGGTAGATAGATATATTTATATAGATTTATGATTATTTCTTCACAGGTATCCGACAGTAGATCGTCGTAGTTTAGCGTTCCCCACGTCGGTGCCGCTGTTCTGCTTGCCGATGGGCGCGACGCTCGAGGTGTGGCCGAATACCGCCTCTTCTCCCAAACCCGTGTTTTCTACTTTTGTTCTTACTGTTGCTGATGCTACTGACAAGGTCAGTCAATTAATTAAATAAAATATTTTTTGTTTTTTTAGTTTTAATTGTTTATTTTTAATGGTGATTGATTAAATGTTATTTTATTTTTGATCGGTCTCGATTGTAAATAAAATCTGTGAAAGGCTTTAAATTTAAATTTGTGATTCTAAATCTGTGAAAGGCTTGACACTTTGGCTTTGCGTAGAGACGTCTCCTCGCTGTGCGTTCTCTATCGCATTTATCATGGGGAGTTTTCTGAAGAACTGTTTGACCTGTTACCTGCCGCCGAATTTTCTAACCGCACAGTACGTCACAAGTTAAAATATCATCCAAACCACCTGGATACGTGGCAATCCACTACAGTGCGGTTTCGTAGGAACTTTCTTCCACGCGCCACGGAACTGTGGAATGGCCTACCTGCGGCAGTGTTTCCAGGTCGATATGACATTGGTACCTTCAAAAAGCGCGTCTATCTCCACCTTGTCGGCCGGCAACGCACCTGTAGCTCCTCTGGCGTTGCACGGGATCGTGGGCGGTGGTAATCACTTACCATACCTTGTCATTTTCCATAAAAAAAAATAATAAGAGTAAGGCATCGTTGTATGGTGGATTACATTAAATATTAAATGCGTAAAGGCACACGCGTGTTATTGTTAACGCGGCAGGTTGTGAGTTCGATTCCTACTCGAGGAAATTAAATATTTAATAAATTCATTTTATTGCTCTGGTTTCGGGGCAAAACGCGATGTTGAGTTCCGCCATTCCAACATTCAATGCCTCCAGAATTCGGCGGAAATGGGGGACCGGAGTGTCTTAAAACTAGACGCTCTCTAGCTATCTCCCTATCCTGCTCCATTCGGGATATGGCGTGAAGCTAATAAAAAAATGAATCTACCAATCTCTTGTAGGTGTACGGCTCAGCGGTAACATTCTACGAGCCGTACCCGCACGCGGACGTGAGCGAGGCGCAGGCGGAGCTGCTGGGCTGGCGGCGCGGCCTCTCGCACGCCACGCACTCGCTGCACGCCAACAAGTGCGTATGCCTGCTGTCGAGGTGGCCCTTCAGCGACACGTTTGAACGGTGGCTCTTGTATATATTGGTATGTTTCTATTTTATAAATAATAAAAAGTTACGTTTATCTATAAATATATGGATAAATAAATGTTTCGTTGTTAAAAAATGTATGGAAATGGAAAAATGAATATGCCATAATATGTTTTCTTGTAAAATATCACTGCGCAAGGTTTTCCCGAAATTATTATGGAAATGGGTAATAACGATTTTTACTAAAGATTTAGTAGGCCGACCTGCTTAACATAGAAATGGCGATAGTATTTTAATTTTCTCTTACTATAATTAATAACAAGAAAAAAAATTAAGTTTAAACTTGTTATTAAATTGTTTTTTTTTTACAGGAAATGTCGTGGAGTAAGGAACCATTAAATATTCCCATAGAACGATATATAACACATTTATTAGAAGAGGTGCCATTTCCTGAGCCACGGATATTATTACAGGTAATAAAATATTTATTTCCTTGTCAGATAAAAAATTCTGATAAATATGTAATAACTTCACACTGTATCCCGAACACAGCAGAATAGGCAGAGATTTAAGACACTCTGTTCCCCACTTTCTCCAACACTAGAGCGAAGAAATGAAAATATAAAGTTAAATAATTATTTCATCTCCTCGAGTGGGGATCGAACCCACAACCAGTCAGTTTTACAGTCACACTTTGTGCCCCTGCGCCACGACTGGTCTCAACAATATATAACACGACAAATAATTATTTTAAAATAATCTATTTGTGATTTTGTGTATAAAATATAATAATTTCACCAAGCGAGAGTCACCCATAATCAAGTAACTTATGATATCGTATCGTTATATTTCTAAGTTTTGTTTGTGCATATATCTTAATTATTTAATAAGAAATGCATTCTGTTGTTCACGGTCGGTAATTAATCGGCCCGCGAATATTTTTAATATGAGCTGTAATGCAGTGGCACTGCATCAGAGTGTGAACGGCGACGTTTTTGGGCCGGCGACGTTTTGCTTGCCGTGGTAAAACCATGCTAATATTCGCTACTCCACACTCTATTTCTCGAATAATTGGGAGTAAAATGGATCAACGGAGTGTTTTAGTATTACGTTCTCTTACTCTGATATGGGAGCAGAGGCTAAGTTGAATTGTGAATAAACAATAAGAAAATAAAGGTTTAATTAAATAATATTTTTGTTTCCAGTTATCACCAACAAACGCCCACGACCGAGTAATAGTGACTCGCCGCGACGACCAGCCGCTGGTGCGCAGCGGCGCCGGCTTCAGGCAGCTGCTGCTGAACCTGGGGCCTGACAACTGCTTGTTGCTGCTGGCCCTCGCCATCACTGAACAGAAGATACTGATACATTCACTCAGGTAAATATATATTTCTTTATTAATTAAAGTGTTTTTTTTTTGTTGAAAAAAAAAAACACAAGTGTTATAAGTTTTAGTGTCAATATGAGTATGTATTCACAGCTCTCAAAAGGATAAACTTTTATTTGATTTTTTTTTATTGGAAGGTATGCAAAAAAAATAATTTAAATTTACTTTGTTTTGTATTTTCTTACATTAAAATATATGTTTTGAATTATTATTAACATTTTATTTCAGGCCAGACACGTTAACTGCTGTGTCAGAAGCAGTATCTAGTTTACTATTTCCATTTAAATGGCAGTGTCCCTACATACCATTATGTCCGTTAGGTAAGTTTTTTTATAATCTAAAAATATAATATAGTATTATTATTATTTTAATTTATTTTTTTCTATTTTTGATTTTACCAACATTAAAAAGCCATTAAAATTTCGTTATTTAAACAAATGCTCAGCTTAATGTTGCTAACTGTACCTACAGCATTTTAGTAAGCGTTTTGTATAGATAAAAAATTTCATACAGTAAAAATTGAACCAACGACCAGTGATATTACAATCGGTCACTTAACGTTTTGGTTTTTAATTGTACATACTTATTTGCAGGCTTAGCGGAAGTATTACACGCGCCATTGCCATATCTTATAGGCGTAGATTCTAGGTTTTTCGATCTGTACGAACCTCCACCTGATGTGACATGCGTGGATTTAGATACTAATAATATTACTGTAAGTATATTTAGTATTATCATAATATTTTTTTATTTTTTGTTAAGTTGAACTTTTTTGTTAAGAGTTGTAATTTAATTAAAAACTGCTGTAAAAGGCAAAGAAAAATTTCGTTTCGTTATTTAGGTCGAAAAACAATATAAAAATGTTAAAAAACAATTATTAATATTAGACTTTAAAGGCCAGTGGAATATTTCATATGCTTATACTGCTAGACCGTTTGGTCCATAAATTTAACACTAGAAAACTCGAGCAATAACAGACGCATTACTACTAAATAAAAGTGAAAGATTGATTCTTAAGATTCTTAAGATGCCGTATTTCAAAAGAAAAAATAGAACCTTATACTTTTGTACCGTAGCGTTTGGCGTTCCGTTCTCTCTGACTAACCCGCCAGGGATATAGCGTGAAGTTAAGTTATACTTTTTTACCCGGTAAATAAAAAATAAAACAAAAAAATATATATTTACATAATAATAATTATTAGTTATTATATAATTGCATTATATATTAACCTTGTGTAAGGTTATTATTTATTAATGATTTTTTTGTATGTCAAGATAATTCTTCTCGAGATTGTATCATACAACATCAGGCACATAATATTCGATTTGCGGGGTTTGACGTTACTTTGTATCATATATCTGGCCCAGTAAATTACACTCACTGTGCGCGTTGCGCTCTAATGTACTTTAGTGTTGCGATTTGACTCGCGGGGTGTCTCTGTGTCGTGTCCGCGCCTATCTGGTAATGCGTGAACTTCTTTTTCAGGCTATATCAAACTGAAATTTATATCAAAAAACTAACTAATACTAATGCGTTCTTTAGAACGCTGAGTGTGTGTGGAGCAGCTCCTTAAATGCTCTTTATTATTAAAAAATAATGGTACTTTTGTTAAAAAATGTATTCAATGTTTGATTCAGTGAACCAGTCTTCGTAGTGATCAAATATTTATGAGTTTTCAGGATCTAGTCGAAATAGGGTTGCTAGATTTTTCTCTAATAAATCATAATTTAAGTTTATTTTAGAAAATTGTTCATACAAATATTATTTTCAGATATGCGAATCACAGAAACATATCTCATTGAAATTGTTACCGAAACGTCAAGCGCGAATGTTACGACAAACGCTCGAGCACCTGTTCACAAATATACGTCCAGGTATATATACTCTTTCATTATAATTTGATATATGATAAATATTTTAGTAGTAAATGAAATTAGTAAAAGTAAATTATGTATTAACTTTAAATATTATAGGAAATATTATATAAAATAATGTATAGGCCGAGAACTTAATTGCTCCACTATATTGCTTATTGTTTCGAAATTTCTGATATTTCCACGACTAAAGTGAATATGTATTTTAATACAGAAGATTTACATATTATGAAACGATTTTTCTATTTAATTTATTTACCGTAATTTGTTCACAGCATCTCCGATCCATATGTCGAATGGTAATAAATATAATGGCGAACCGACAACGAGTTTAGATCGAGATTTTCAGAAAAGAAAAAAGGAGGTATGCTATGTAATATTCTTAATTTTTAATTAATAAAAAGAATTACGAAATGTTTCCTTGATATGAAATAATCTTAATATTTGATTTAGGTTACTTTTAGATGATTATATTTGTTTGAATAACCTTTGTCTTTGATTTCACTTAAAGTTTATGAAATAGATTATATTTTTAATAGACATCAATATTTGCGAAGATCCATGTGTTCCGTCATTTAAAAATAAAAAAATTAAATTATTTAGAAATATACAAAGATGTGAACGTATCGGCACTAACCTGCAATGCCAAATTCATTTAATATAATTAGGTATCAAAATTTAAAACAATTACACCCTATAAATTTTGATCAACAGCAAGCCCTGGAACTGAAAATTCAAGAGGCGTTCCTACGTTTTATGGCGGTAACCCTGCAAGGTTACCGTGGGTATCTCATACCCATAACTAAAGCGCCTACCGTCGGTACAACGGACCCGCACGCTTTGTTCCACGTTGACGCCTTTCTGAGGTCTAGAGATAAGGTGAGTTATTTCATTTAAAAATTATGAAATTACTAGGCTGACTTGGCGCGGTTCCACAGCAAGTGACTGTAAAAGATACGATGGTGGGTTCAATTCCCTCTCGGGGAAAAAAAATATTTAATATTTTCACTTCCTCGCTCTGGTAATAAGATAGCGCGGAGTTGAGTTTTAATTAGCACGCAATGTCTTGAAAATTTTACGGAAAGTGGAGACCGAGTGTCTTAACACTAGATATCCACTGCCTACCCTGATATGTTACAGAAATATATGTTACTACTAATATAATTAATGGTGGTCTATTATGGACTAATTCAGGAAGTATAAATTTTAGCTACAAATTTTTGATTTAAAATTTCTTTTGTGTCGATGATCTTTTAAGTGCTAGTAATTAAATCCGGTTAACGTTTCGAGTTCAATTTGTCATAGATATTTCCAGATCTTTTAAAATATTATGCGACTTTCATTATTTAATTCTTTTATATACCCTGCCTGCAATTTATATAGTTTTAACATGGACAATAGGGATAAAAAAGTAAAACGAATTATAAAAATCCTTTAATATTTATATTAATGTATTTATAGTCAGAACATTAATAATTAAAAATAACGTTAAACAAACACAGCAACGTCTTTTTTCATAAAATACAAATTCAATGGTTCATTGGCTTCAACAAAAAAAAACATTTAGTCATATGAGATGTGGACCAGGAACTGATGATCTTCGACGAGCGTTCAAATGTAAAAAAATTAAAAAAAAATCAGCTTCACGCTGTATCCCGCTCACAGCAGGTTAGGCAGAGGGAACCCAGTGTAAGACACTCCGTTCCCCATTTTCGCCGAATTGCCTCTAGCATTGCGTGTTAAGTGGCAGAACTCAACGCCGCGCTTTGCCTCGACACCAGAGCAAAGAAATGAAAATATAAATTTAAGTTAATATTTCATCTGCACGAGTGAGGATCGAACCCACAACCAGTCGTTTTTACAGTTACACTTTGTACCGCTGCGCTATGACTGGCCTCAAATATAACATGCAATAAAATGTAAATTAATATTTCCAGACACAACAACGCTTCTTCTTTCTCATAATGCGGACGCAAATGTTCACCCGTTTCATCGAGGAGCGGTCGTTCGTGTGCGACGCCGACCAGGGGCTGACGTTCTTCGATGAGTGCATAGAGCGCGTCGCGGCGGGGGATGAACCCTTACTGGGAATCGACACTGCTAATACCTCGGAACGAACTGTGTTCGTGTTGCCGCCTGACCCGCCCGATCCTGGTGAGTTATGGTTTTATTTTTATGTGTTTTGTTTTTTTTATGGTTTAGATATAGTAGAAATATTTGGTAATAAATATATACAGTTGTTACATATTATATCGTAGAAATATGTATAAAATATATTGATAGAAAAAATTATATTGACTTATTTAGTGGTACATGTGTACTTATTTAAATATATGTTGCTTTTTATTTTTTGTTAATATAATTAAAAAAGCTATAAAAATTGATTGTGATTAATACAAAATTTTTGTTCGAATATTACATATATTGAAAGTAGTTGCAATTGAAGTAAAGTGGTCACTATTTGTGCCCGCAGAGCAAGAGTACACGTACCGCAAGCTGGTGCTGTCGGCGCAGCTGGCGGCGGGCGCGGGGCTGCGCGCGCCGCCCCGC
>JAATLQ010037174.1:91604-109153 GCA_013421005.1 Heliconius erato x Heliconius himera | reverse complement strand
CGATGAGTTAGGATTTTATTGTAAGTATCGATAAGTTGTGTTTTTATTTCAAAAATTCAAGTGAAGATTCTCATGGGAGGTACGAAAATGCGACCTAAAGTTTTAATAAATTTGTCATTAAAAATCTTCATTGCGTTGCAAACATACATTATAGGTATATCAAAACACGAACATAATTCATTGTGTTAATTAAATAATTTTGTGGTTTAAGCGGGCGAAGCCGCGAGCGGGTCGCTAGTATTTAATATATTGATAATATATTAAATATATTTTTGGGTGTAACTTAAGTAAGAAAATTAAATATGAATAGGTATCCAATATTATAAAGGTATGTATTTAATTCTTTCGTCTATTTAAACAGTATTCTAAGAATATAATGTAATTTATTTATACAAAAGCTTTCACGTCAGTTATTCTCAATAGAAAATATTACTTTTATTTTTTTCTGTTCGGCTTAACTCTATGAGCATATCTCTAGAGACTGAGTTTTAAATGTTTTTTATTTTTTATTTTGACTATGTTATATGTTGTATTCGTATGTTGATGAGAAAAATGAAAAATGTTTTAAATTATTATTTTATAACTACTCTTCACCCGCAGCTCTACAGGTAGGTATGTGGACTTTGAGTTTTTACACGTTCTCGTAGATATTTCGAAAAATCCTCTTTTAGGCCTGAATTTATAAATGCTGTAACACTGAAATAGATCTTGAGAGTGATCTTGATTGATATTTTAATTCATAAATTGTAATCTATGAATGAAAACAATATCTCAAGATCATTTTCAAGATCGATCTTAAGAGTGGAAAGCGAGTTAATTACTTAGAGAGCGAGTTTCAGTGCTGCCCCTGCACTTTTAAGTGCAATTCAAATTTGATATGCGTATATATATATCCCGTACATCCCGTAGCGTTTGGCGCTCCGTTCTCTCTAACTACCCCGCTAGGGATAAAGCGTGAAGTTAGTTAGTTATATACATATCAAATTAGGTTCAATAGTTCTGTCGGTGCCTTGTCTGTATCTCACTCAGTTTCTTATGATTTTTATATATAAAGATTTTGTTGTTAAATAATCTAACAAAGAAAAATAAGCAAAATTATGCACTTCTAATTATTTGCTCCTCAAAGTGATTTCTTCAACAAAATTTAAAATGGGAAACGAATCGTAAGACGAAGGACTTCTTAAAGTCATTTTTCAAGGTTCCTAGTTAGCTAGATTTTATAGCTAGTAAAAACTATTTGTTAAGTAATACTAGTAACTTATTATGAAATACAAAATGGTTTATACTTTTCTTATTAAAATTATATGCATATTTTATTGATCCTAGTTCCTTTCCATTAACGTAATTATATTATTTTTCTCAATCATTTTTAAAACAACAATAAAGTATTATATTTTTTATATAATTAGTATAATTACTAACTTCTATCTTTATGCATATAAAGTTTCTGTTAATAATATTATATATTTTATAAGTTCTATTTCATTATTATTCATGTAGTAAAATATTATAATATGAGGCCAGTCGTGGCGCAGCGGCACGAGGTGTGACTGTAAAACCGACTGGTTGTGGGTTCGATCCCCACTCGAGGAAATTAAATATTTACTTAAATTTATATTTCCATTTCTTCGCTCTGGTGTCGAGGCAAAAGCGCGGCGTTGAGTTCTGCCACTCAACACGCAATGCCTCCAGAATTCGGTAGAAAGTGGGGAACGGACTGTCTTAACACTAGGTTCCCTCTACCTACCCTGCTGTGTGCGGGATACAGCGTGAAGCTGTTTTTTTTTAGTAAAATATAAGCTTAAATGAAAAAGATCTGTTTTCAGTACATGAGTTTTCATTTATGTTTCAACACCCTGACTTGTTTCGAACATTATTTGGCCTCTAGATATCATTGCCAACTCGGAACTTGTACTATGGCGTAATAAAACTGGTAAAGCTATATTCAAATTCAAATTCAAAATATTCTTTATTCAAATAAACTCGTATAAGCACTTTTGATATAAACTTTTTTATATACTTCATTGTTATCTAAAAGTTTTTAATGATGAATGTACGATTACCCTAATTATAAAAGTTTATTTAATTTCTTATTAACAAATAAAAAAAAAGTTAAATAACTTTTGGTTAATAGCTAAATATAATACTGAGAAATTATGAAAAGTGAGAAAGGCTGTCGTCATGTCTCAGAGTCTGATGAAACGCGGCGGTTGTACGACTCCTATTCGAAGAAATTAATAATTTTCGTTTCCATAAATTTGATTAAAAGATATAGCGCGGTCTTGAAATTTGAGTGAAAAGGAACGTAATTCGTTCCCCGCTTTTTATACTAGGTTACCCCTCTGCCTTTCCTATCGCATATCGTATACGGGATACAGCGTGACTTTAAAACAAGAAAAAATAAGAGTTAATTACATATATATATCTTAAGCATGTCCTTAACTTTTCAATATAAAAAGATAATAATATAATGATTCTTATTTCTTTACTTTTTACCTTACCCCGATTTTATCTGGGCTATGGAGAAATCCTAAACCTTACTATAAATAACTAAAATTTTGATAAAAATCTTTTTCTTAATCCTAGCAGAAATTCTTAATTAATTTTGTCTTGTGAGTCTACAATTAAAAATAAATTCACATTAATTTTTATAAAATTGATGTGAATTTATACCTGTAATTTTGTACTATAATATAAAATTTCAAAAAAGTAATAAAACTCTTGCAAAATATTTTTATTTAAAGCTTAATTACAAGATACCGTGTTGTTTAGAAGCGCACCTGGATATTTTCCAGTTTTGCCGACGCGACGTAGACTAATGATCTTAGGCGGGACTTTTACGTGAAAATGTACACGACCTCTGACATTTAATACTTTGAAAGGTTATATATAGCACGCTTATTTACTTCAAAATAATTTTATTTGAGGCCAGTTTGTAAACGAGACAGGTTGTGGGTTCGTTTACACTCGAGGAAATGGAATATTTAATATATTAGTTTCTTCGCTTTGCTGTCTGGAATTTCCTCACTCAATACGCAATGACTCCAGAATTCGATCTTAACACTAGGCACCCTCTACGTTCCCTGCTAGATGCGCGATACAGCTTAAAGCTAAAAAAGGGAGAAAATATAAATGACCAATTGATACATGCATAAGTGAGTTCATGAAGTGAGTGGGAATTATTTAATATTTTAATTTTTTCGCTCTAGTGTTAGCGCTAAGCGCGGCGTTGTGTTCCGTCACTCAACATGCAATGCCTCCAGATTGCATTTACGTAATAACGTTCACGACCTCTGAATTATAATACTTTTTAAAGTTATATAAAGCTTGCTTATTTAGTTCAAAGTAAACAAGAATTTTGTTGTTTGTCTCGCTAGGTGTGAACATTTGTTTTATAAAAGTTTATAGCCCAAGATCCTAGGGCGTCCAGACCTACGCCATTTTAGCCAAACTGACACTTTGAGGACTATTAGCTTAATACGTAATTAAGACAGTATGTGTACTCACTAATTCGATTGGATCGGTTTGAGTAATTATAAGGAGTCTTGAAATAGTCCGTAAATAATATATGTAAAATTAAAGCTTGCTAGGATAACGTAGTTTGTAATTAATTTTAAACACCCTTTAGGACTTCTGGCAGGAGTAAATAAAAATATATTATTCTAAAAACATATTTATACACTATTGTATATGCGAGCGTTTCTACATTAATGTAGGTGAGCGGGTACCTTAAGTTGGCGCTACCTTTGAAAAGGCCCTACTTTCAAGTTAGTAAGTACGCATATAGTCTTAACTACATATTTGACAATCTTCAAAATTTCAGCTTTGCTAAAATGACATAGGTCTAGGGGCCCTGTGATCTTAGTCTATTACTATTACCTGAAAATAACATTCATTTATTTATTTACATATTTTAACACCTAAAATTATTTAAATTAATGCAGGTTTAATTTATATAAACAATTCCCAATACACTTATATTATGATTTATTTAATGCCTAACAATATAGATAACCAAATTAAAATAGTTAATCCATTTTTAGGAATTTAAAAAATGGAACCCTTATAGGATCACTCTGTTGTCTGCCCAGCCGTCTGTCAAGTCCTTTTTACTTGAGACTGCGTTGAGTTATCAATCTGAAATTATAATCAGATATTCAGATTTACAGAACTAAATATAAATAAAGAAAAAAATCCAAAAAAGAAAAAAAAATATTCATATTTTATAGAAAAAGAAACATTGCAAACTTTAAGTGTAGTTCATTTTATACAAAATCAGTGCATATGCCCGTAAACTTAAGTTTGTTAATCGCGTCATCAAAACCTATAAGATATTTTTCAGTCACAATTCTGAAATTGGTACAGGATCCTCGGTGGGCGTGTCTGACTCGCGCTTGGCTGGTTTTTTCTTAAATATACTTAAATAAATATTCAAATGGGCGTAGCTACATGGGTGCTGGTAGTTTAATAACATAATACTATAATAACTACTCAATAATATAATAATCTTTCTTATATTATAAATGTGAAAGTTTGTGAAGATGGATATTTGTTCCCCTTTCACCCCAAAACTACTGATTTAGATGAAACTTTATAGTGAAAGCTTATACATCAGAATAACATATGAGCTGCACAATAGCCATGAATTTCAAGTACTTGTATATATAGACATAGTTTTATGTCGTAAAAAGTAATAGATGAAACCTCTAGATGAAACACTAGATATAAAAAAATATTTTAGTAGGTCTTCATAATTATTAATCTGTTAGAATCTTTATCACAGCTTGTTGCTTCATTCCATTTGGAAGTTGGACCGGGTCCAGCAACCGCTAAGCTTTAATGAAAATTTTGTGTATTTTTTTATAAAAATATATTCATCATCATTCATTTCGAAGAGTAGAGAAGATTTCTTAAAATATTAAAAATCTACTTTTTACTAATATTAATATTTTTTGACAAAAAAAAATGTGAGCAGATTTAGTAAGTGTAATAAATATTAGTTGCCTTTTTTACTATATCAATTTAGATGATAAAATCGAACACATACATTTTGTGAGTTCTAAAAATAGCTATTAAATGAGTGACTGATATATTCATGTTAAACTATTTTTCTTTTTAACTGATATAATTTAATTATATTAACATTATTATATATTTGCAAAATTTGGCGGCACACTTTTGAAATTTCGCGGCACACAAAAGTGCTGAGGCACAGTGGTTGAGAATCACTGGTATAGATACTTGATTTTCTCCACAAACAACACAAGTAAACAACCCTACGCGGGAGGCGTAAACATGAGAATATTCAGTAAATACTTGCCCAAGTTGAATTTATACACAGAGCAATCATGTTCGTACATCGTACGTGGTCCATATAACTTATTTATCCCATTCACAGCATTTAGCTAATTGGTAGCCCGCTAACAACGCAAAGTTATACATAACTTCAACCATTGTGGATACTTAGCTTGGCTCGACTTAGTTAGCGAGTTGCTAAGATAGCGCTGTCAGAACCGTAACAGGCCCAGCGACGGCTTATCTACTGTATTGTAAAGCCTACCTGTTGCGAGTTGCATCCACTCGTTTTCTTTGTCTTGTTAGAAATGCAACTTCTGTCCGTATTATATTATGAATAGATTGTTGTTTAATTAAAGTGTTTGATGGTTTTGTTGTGTTTTGTTATTATCAAAATGTATGTAGAAGCTAGTCGTGCCGCAGGGGCACAGAGTATGACTGTAAAGTCTACTGGTTGTGGGTTCGATCCCTACTCGAGTTGATAAAATATTTACTTACATTTATATTTTCATTTCTTCGCTTTGGTGTCAAGGCAAAACGCGGCGCTGAGTTCCGCCACTCAACACGCAATGCCTCCAGAACGATACTAGATATTTTACACAATATTTTAAAATTTAAAGCACACTGCAAGAGTGTTCTTGTTTTACTAGTGCTCTTATAATCATTTTCACCCATAGTTATTCACATAAATCTTTTAAAATACCTCAGTATAGAGGAAAATCTGAATTTTGTAGTCTGTCAAAGTTACCCCCACTATACGGCTAACTTCGACACACAAAAAACCATTCATAATAAATTAATAGTCTAAAAAACACTAGAAAAACACGCTCTTATAAGTGCACGTAAAAGTCAAAAATAAATTATGGATCGTTCAAGTTATCTCTATTTTTGGACTCAAGTATAAGAACTATACGCTTTTAATTGTAATATTTGATTGTAAAAGCGTGGAGCGCTGGAACTTAAAAACACTGGGATCTTGCGCTTTTCCACTGTTTGATAAATGGTATATTGGTTTCCTAAATTTGGTCGCGTCTAATCCGATCACGAGCCCCTTCTTCACGTCTAAGAACTTTACTTTCTCAGTCATTTTCAAATATTTTTTTTCTACTTTCATTTCCATCATGCTCTCGTAGAGATGAGACAGAAGTTCTTCTTAATCTTCGCCACTTTGTATATGATGATGATGAATATATTCTTTTAATAATAGCTTTGATTTAAAATTTTTGCAAATACTAGCTACTATCGTGGACTCATAATCCAAAAAAACAATCTCCATTATGCATGCAAAATCTCCATTTCCCATGCAATAAAAATCATAAAAAAGGTCAACGGTCAACTTACGTGTTAAGCAAAAGGGCACTGACTATTATGGGTGTCGATACATCCAAGAGGGTAGTGTAATGATTTTATATTTATTAGTTTTAATATTCGCAAAAATTTATTATAAAAATGTAAATCAACCTCTTTGTTGAATAAAAATATGTTTTAAAAGAAATAATATAGAACTGTCACGAGAGAACAATAATAAAATGACGCTTTATGTGGTCGGAAAATTATAATAACTATATAATAATATTATATAATAATTAGATATACTTTTAGACTTGGAGCGGAAGAATGAAGTGGATCTCTAGAATAAAATATTGTATTAGAATTTAAGATGGACGTTGTACAAGCTTAATAGTATTTTACTCTGAAAGAAATATAAGTTCTGTAAAAGTCTCGAGGTGTTTGATTTCTTTACATCAGCGTATGGTAAAAGTTGCGCGTGAGTACGACCACGACGTTCAAGGGCTACACACAAATCAGGAGGATACACTAAAGTGCAAAGCGCAGTGGCAAATATTAAAGAATGTAGCCACCAAAACCCAAATCTACCTAAGTATTTTTACACTCATATAGCCTTTAAGAAAAAAAATTAAATTAAATTAGCTTCACGCTGTATCCCGCACACAGCAGGGTAGGCAGGGGGAACCTAGTGTTAAGACACTCCGTTCCCCACGTTCTGCCGAATTTTTGGAAGCATTGCGTGTTGAGAGGCAGAACTCAACGCCGCGCTTAACCTCGACATCATCATCGAGCGAAGAAATGGAAATATAAATTTAAGTAAATATTTCATCTCCTCAAGTGGGAATCGAACCCACAACCAGTCGGTTTTACAGTCACACCTTGTACCACTGCGCCACGACTGACCTCTGGAAATATATAATATAGTATTGTATTATACGAAAGAAATATCGAATATAGTTCGAGGTCCCACAACCAAAGTTTGACTGTATACGTTTTATTTAATTTCTATTATAAAGCACATGTAAAATACCGTATATCGAATTTATGCTCGTAACATTTAATATTGTCTCTCACAAAACAACAGAAGCTCATAGAAACTAATGCAGTGACGTATAGGCGATATATTGCATATTGTCTTTATGAAAATGGAAATGGAATATTTCCATAATAGCATTCACATTCCTCATTGTGTTAAATATACTTTGTCAATGTTGGTGGTGGTTGCTTTTATAACTTAGGAATAAATTTATTGTTTTTTCTGTCTATACGTAATTGTGAAGTAATGTAACGTAATTGTTATGTAGAAAAAAATATAATTACCCAAAAGAAGGGAAGAGGCCAGTCGTGGCGCAGGGGCACAAGTGTGTGACTGTAAACGGGACTGGTTGTGGATTTGATTTCCACTCGAGGAAATCAAATTTTTATTTAAAAGGATGTGTTCATTTCTTCACTCTCAACACGCAATGCCTTCAGAATTCGGCGGAAAAGGCAGATAGGAGCACTATCGCGCATATGAGAATTTTTAATTGTTACCCAGCCGAATATAAAATACACTTCCATTGATATGCTTCTACCCATCCCGCACACAGCAGGGTAGGCAGAGGGAACTTAGTGTTAAGACACTTCGTCCCCCACTTTCTGCCGAATTCTGGAGGCATTGCGTGTTGAGGGGCAGAACTCAACGCCGCGCTTAACCCCGACACCAGAGCGAAGAAATGAAAATATAAATTTAAGTAAATTAGATATACAAAAAACATATATAATATACTATACTGTATATTGACTGTTCTATTGTACAATGTTTACTTCATTATTCTATAACGGTTCACGTAATTCACAGGCAAACTAATATTTGAATATGCATTTGGAAACTAGAATAATATTTTATGTCTATATTTTAAGCCGCCACAAATATTGAAAACTTTTTTTTTTTCTTAAATATGTATATTTTTGTTTTTAATCGACTCCAATTCAGATGTTTGTTCATTTTAGAGATATTGCTTATTGAGTGTAGGACTACGAATAAGATAATAAGAGACTTTTAGAAAAATATAGAAATAAGTAAAGTAATATTTAGAGAATCACCAAGAGCTTTACAAATTTACGTAAAAAAAATCAGCTTCACGCTATATCCTGCCTTCCCTGCACACAGCAGGGTAGGCAAGGGGAATCTAGTGTTATGACACTCCGTTCCCCATCTGTCGAATTCTGGCATCACGTGTTGAGTGGCATCACGTGTTGAGTGGCAGTTGAGTGAACTTAACGCCGGTTTTTGCCTCGACACCGGAGCGCAGAAATGGAAATATAAATTTTAAATAAATATTTCATTACCTCGAGTGGGCATAAAAAATTAGTATGTAAAATGAAAAATTTTACCTTATTTTTATTTTAAAGTTTAAATATAAGTCAATTCATTTTACTTGTTATTTGTATGTGTCATATACAGTGTAATATTACAAGCAAGGAGTGGAGCTCAAATTGATAGACGATAAAATCTTATTCCAATCGGTCTTGCTTCGAGAGCACTTCGTTCTATACTTTAATGGATTTTCAAGCTTTATCAGCGATACGTCACGTAAACGTAATAAGGATCAGTATAATGACAAAAATAAATTAGAAAAATAAAACTCTTCTAAACTCTTATCTATTTTTGATAAAATATTAAAAGTTATATAGAAATGTGACATTAAAAATATCTATAGATAGAATATCTTTATTGTTACTTTTATTTTGTTACTTTTGGAGATATTTATTTAATTTACATTCCTTTCTGAAATCATTTTTGATCCCAATGAATATAAAAGTAGATATCACCTAGATCAGATAGATAAAACAAACGATAATTAAAACACTTATTTAGAAAACCCGCGCCTCTTGGAAACCGATCTGGGCGGCGCGGGTTCGAATCCCGCTACGTTCAAATTTTCATACGTTTTCTAAATTAGTATTTTTCTTTCCTAAGTGTGCCAGCCGACCGACCTGGTCGGTTTCCAGGAGGCGCGAGTTCGAGTCCCGCTACGTTCAAATTTTTATACGTTTTCTAAATAAGTATTTTTCTTTCCTGAGTGTGGATTAACACTTTAAAAATGTTTAAAAAGATAATTTAAATTAAAGCACTTTAGGCAACATATTAGTAATATATTAGAGGCAATATGTTAAAGCTTGGTATTAATAACTAAATATACGAACATCCAACATTAATAGTGCATTTCCTGACTACCTCGAGACAATATCAGACCAGACAGACACTCGTATTGTTCTATTTGCATAATAACCACATGGGCAGCGGAAGCCTTCACGTTATATAGATACTGGATCTTAACTGCAGAGGCCACTATCATTCAAGTATGCCAAGCCACTGTATTGTTGTTATCATAACTTAATTATTCGTATTGAATTTTGAATTTCTATATGCATATAAATGTCCAGAATTCGGCAGAAAGTGGGGAACGGAGTGTCTTACACTAGGTTCCCTCTGCCTATTATTATATACATATAAATGTTTACAATTTTTTTATAGATCTATATTTGTCTTACGCTTTCCTAAGCGACTTGATTGATTTGGGAGAAATTTTGTTTTTATATTTCAATCGGTCAAAGGATGCTTTGAAAATATTTATCATTGAATCTGGTTAGTTTCCTCGAAAAACGAGATCGACACAGGGGAGGAAGTTCTCGCCCAAATCAGAGAGGTAGTAAAGGCGAAGGAGGAGGAATGGGTGCGAGTCGAAAAAGTGAGGAAGGCAAAGGATCAGAAGGTGATTTTGGGCTGTAGTTCAGTAGAGGAGCGGGAGAGGATTAAAGAGAGGCTGAAGGTGGCGAGCGATAGGCTAAACGTCGAGGAGGTGAAAAACAAGGATCCGCTTCTGATTCTTTGGGATGTCCTGGCGTACAACACGGATGCCGACATTCTGGACGCCCTAAAGAATCAGAATCGGAGCCTCTTCGACGGCATCTCCGAGGCCGAGTTTCGGGCGGAGGTTCGGTTTCGCCGAAAGGCGAGGAACCCGCTCACCGGCCATGTCGTCATGCGGGTGTCTCCCACAGTGTGGGACCGAGTCGTTGCGGAGGGAGCACTGCACATCGATCTGCAAAAAATCCGAGTGGCGGATTTTTCTCCGCTCGTGCAGTGCTCTCTCTGCCTCAGCTACGGGTACGGTAGGCGGTTCTGCAAAGAAACCGCCCCCAGGTGCAGCCACTGTGGGGGACCTCACATGAGGACTGAGTGCGATGGCTGGCTCAATAGCGCACCACCATCTTGCTGTAACTGCACTGGTGCAAAGGCGGAACCCGCTGACCACAACGCGTTCATCGCCGACTGCCGAGTCAGACGCAAATGGGATGCGCTAGCCCGGGCCAGCATAGCCTATTGCTAAGGGCGCGTCTCTCCCCTCTACTCGGAAGAAACTGCAGCCCAAAGGAACCGAGCGTCGTCACACAAGAATGTCAAATGACGGAATACAAAATTCTTTGTATCCTCCACTTACACGGTGCAATGTCCTGGTGATGAAAAACAGCCTAGCCTCGGATAGACTCATGCACTCACCCACTGCTCATAAAATATCCATCGCAGACTCCCTCTGCGATCGAATGAGAATATTACATTCAAGCTTCATAAAGAAACTCGAAGTAATAGCTTCCTCGGACGCAGAGGGAGCAAGCGATGAAAAATCCTTGCCAACTACAGACTCTAGGAGAGCGGCTGAGAACAATGTATCCTTCCGTCCACCCAACCAATATTCGTCTGTCATCCAGTCAAACTTGCCTCCTGCGAAGGATGTTTTATCTTTAAATTTTAAAAGTTGCATTTTTAGTTCAAGTTTTGTATATTGGTAATAAGAATAAATTCAAAATTTTGATTGTAAAATGATTGTATACCTTAAAAGAAAATTGTAAAAATAGATAAGAGTTATGTCCAGATCTCCATCAATGGCCTAGCGCCACATCCTTAAATTTTTAAAAAAACAAGTAGTATCAAAACTAAAAAACGGTTGCACAAACTCTCTGATCACGTCAGAGGGACGAGACGTAAAGCACAAAGCTTTACATTTAAAAAAAAAAACCTGGTTAATTAAGCCAGCGTGTACTATAATAACCCAACTAAATTATAAAAAATCCTGTCAAGCGCGAATCGGATTCGCTCATACGGGAAATACAACTCATATAAAAGTTGACAAGCTTAAGTTTAAGAACTCATTTTGTATGAAATTTTGTTATATTGTATATTTTACGTATTCTATAGTGTATAGTAGTATAAATGCAATCTGTACGTAGTAAGAGGTCGTTATCTCCGAGATCTAAACAAGACTTGATTAATTTGGCAGACGGTAACTGTCTAACTTCTCAATTCAGCAAATTGCATTCTACTGCAGTCGGGAGCGTAAATACGACATTACGAAACAATATATTTTCGCATGTTGCTGTAAGGATCTTAGCAAGTGGAATTATTTTCTTGCGAGAGTATACTATCTTAAAGCTGGTGACTATTTTGAATATATTAATATTAAATTAAAAAATATATATCAGCTTCACGCTGTATCCCGCACTCAGCAGGGTAGGCAGAGGGAACCTAGTGTTAAAACACTCCATATCCCACTTTCTGCCGAATTCTGGAGACATTGCGTGTTGTGTGGCAGAACTCAACGCCGCGCTTAGCCTCGACACCAGAGCGAAGAAAATGGAAATATAAATTTAAGTAAATATTTCGTCCCCTCGAGTGGGATCGAACCCACAACCAGTCGGTTTTACAGTCACACTTCGTGCCGCTGCGTCACAACTGGCCTCTTAATATCGTACATATAAAATATAAATTGATAAAAAATATTTATAATTTTTTCTCTTTATATGTTACTACTAGATAAGTAATTTATCTCGTTAAAGGAGTTGAATCATATCCTATCAAAAAAATAAATGCCAAATGAAAACTGACATACATAAATGTAAAGTAATGCATCATTCTCGATTGCACCGACAAAAGAATGAGAGGTTTATAGGTGCTGAGTTCTGTTTTCATTTGCGATAAAATTGGAGTTTTAAATTACACTCGACATTTTTTTTACGTACAGGCTTACAATATATACTTTTATTACATAAGAGAAATAAATTTTACATTTTTAAATGTACAGATTTTTTTATTATATTTGCTTATCAGTGTACTTTCTGCTATATAAGCCTTCCTGGATAAATGGACTATATAAATAAAAAAAAACTATTCAAACCAGTATGTGAGAGAGATATCGAGACTATTAAGTTCAACTAAACAAATTCTTAAACTTTATACTATAAGTATAAATTTAAAATGTTGGGTTGATAATTGATTTGTTGCCTGGCGGTAAAAAATAGCCAAGTTAAGTTTCGAGCGTACCCATATAGATATCCCATACTTTTTCTTATGAAGTCAGATAACCAAAATATAATTGCTTTTTGTAAATACATTATTATTTTGAATCATTAACTTTGTTATTTCTAAAAATCGTTTTATTTTTTTACTTTATTGACAGTTAACTATTAATAATTATGATTTTTCTAATTTTTCTTCTGTATATGACCAAATATTAAATTTCTGGGTTAGCTAAAAGTGGATTACGTTTTTGATGATAAGAGTGAGTCTGTCACAAAAATACAGTTATTAAACATAGATAAATACAGTTTTAAAACGTTATTATAACAAGGTCATTTTACATTTAAAATTGTGTGATTAACAAATGTACAAAATTTCAAGCATGTAAGGCTATTTAGTTTACAAGTTATGAAAGGCTCAAAAGTAAATTGAAATGGTTCGTGTAAAATACTTGGCTGGACACGCTGGCACGTGTCTTGATAATATAAGATTTTGTTTCAATATTTAAGTTTTTGTTTTATAAATATTAAATATATTTATAATACAAAAATTTAAATATCGCAAACAATTTCTGTGCAAAATCGAAACAAAAATGTTGAATGTGTGCACATATTTCGTTATACTTTTATAACGAAACGTTACATACCAGTTTCTACATCGCAGCTAATTTCGCGCATAAATTTATCAAAGTTCGCAACTTTCACAACTTAGTGTTATGAAGTTATGTCTTCCTTAAAGTTTATGCGCACTTGATGCAAACTTAGGTTTCCGTTATTTTAATAAGTGAAACTTTTCAGTTTGTATCTAAAATTGTTAAGGTATTTCATTTCATTTTATGTTCGACGTTTTAATACCACTTCTACTTACCTGAACTATGTATTTTCTGCTTCACGCTGTATCCTGCTTGTAGCAGGGTAGGCAAAGAATCTACTTTTAAGATATAACGCTCCCCTCTTTCTGCCGAATTTTGAAGGCATTACAGGTGGAATGGCGATCTCAAGGACAAAATAAAATTATAAAATATTTCGTTTCCTCGAGCGGAATGCAACCCACAACCTGTCGCGCTCACAGTCTCACGTTTGTGTCCCTGCATCACGTTAGATGGTTTAGAAAATAAAAAATATATATTTTTAAACATAAAAAAATCGTTTACAACGTATATATAATATTTTGTAGAAATCATTTATTTCTATAGAATTTATAAAATATTTACGTAGCTTATAATAAACTGTGTTGGATTTTTATGAAGAAAAAATAAATGATACGCAATTCCAAACGTGATTACGTTCCTGTAATGTATTCGTATGGTTCACGTATAAATATGTAATTTCGTTGGTAACCGTAATGTAAGAGTATACCTACCCACTGTTCAGAATAAAATCTAATTTAGTATGATTTTGATTGGGGCACAGAAACGTGCAGGGAAATAATTAACTTTAGCTACAAATTGAGGATTTCCTCCCTATAAAAATGCGATATGCTGAAAAAATATATCTGTATATATTTTTAACATTTTTAAAGTGTTATTCCACACTTAGGAATTCACGCTACGTTCAAATTTTTATACGCTATCCGGCTTTGTTCAATGTTTTTATACGTTTTCTTAATAAGTATACATATATCTGTATATTTTTAAACATAATTAAGGAGAAAAACAAAATATTTTTTTATATTACACGGATGGAATTTCAAAACATAAATATAATGTATAGTTAGGTATACAAATTAATCGCTATACTGCCATTTCATATTATTTTTTTTTATCTGCCGCGTTTCGCCGAATTCTGTGCGTAGCACTGTACCAGCACGAGAAAACAAAAATATTAAATATTTCATTTCCTTGAGTAGGAATCGAACCCACAACTTTATATTATACGAAGTTTGATAACGTTATGTTGGCAAAAGAAAACTAAATGAAATTAATCAACATAAATACTTTGCGTTACGTTATTCCTTGTTCCTTAATGTAGCCATTGTCATATAATTAGATATAAGACGAATATTACAAAAGATTGTATTATAAAACTGACAGACTAAACAGACCATGATAAATTATTCCATAGAAATTTAATATAAACTGTTTGCGTCTAATGGAGCAGGTCGAGTTCAGTGTTAAGGAAACAGGAAATTGAGTTACTGTTGGGTTTTAAAAACGCAAGTGAATCGCATCCTGTGAATGTAGTCGGAAATATTTCTATAAAATTCTTTTTTACATTTTTTTCGTGTTGGTAAGGTATAAGTAACTCAATTTTGCATTTTCTGTCTATTTTAGACTTATTTATCACACAGAAAAAGCTTATAAAAATCGATATCTTATATCTATACTCGTAGGTCGACCCAAACGGTCTCGAATATGTCGTTAAATCGATTCCTTTTGTGGAGTATCATGATTTTTTTTCTATTCATTATATTTAATTATTTATTTCATATACAGCGTGAAGCTGATTTAATTTAATTATTTTTTTTATTTCATATTAGGCCAGGCGCATCCTCCTACTAAACTAAACTAAACCCTATGAATATTGAATTGTTAAGTACTTCACAAGGATTGTTTTTGTTGAAACAATTTATTAATATAAGTAAGTAAGCTGGCATAAATTTTCGTTACACTTTTTTTACGATCACACTTTACTCATAAATTATATTTTGACAGTTACAGGCCTATATGTATTGGGGAGCCTCCAATTCATTTGCCATGGGATGTAAATATTTTACACGGCTTTTAGGATAACGAAGATCCATATGCTAACAACTTGAGTTCCTATCTTATTAGCTGCGGGCATCTGTTTTTGTAATAGCTATTACTGTTATCGTTCAGGCTAAAATGTTTTAGAATTAAATGAATTTATCATTAAATTGATTTGTGGCGCAGTTGCACAAGTTGATTCCCACTAATATTTTTATTTTCGTCGCTTTGGTGTTGTGCAAAATGCGGCGTTGAGTTCCGCAATTCAACACGTAATGCCTCCAGGATTCGGCGGAAAGTGGGGAGTGGAGCATCTTAACGCTAGGCTCTTTCTGCCAACCCTGTTACATGCGGGATACAGTGTGAAACTGAAAAAAAAAGATAGAAATAGAAAACGATTTCATAATAACAGACTGAAATATAACTACTGTGGGACGTATTTTTTTTTTATAATAATATATTATATTACAAAAGAAATGGAATTTAGAACTTGTTAAACAAACAGTATGTATAAGTTAAAACAAATGTTAAACATTTAAATTTATAGTGTTATTAAAGTAATAGAATTTAAAATGAGACACTTAATTAATATTAATAAGCAAGAATTTGTCTTAATTCACCTTTTAAGGAACGAGGACGGTCATACTTAAATATTCCAAATGGACGCGATAATAAATTGTGCTGGAGTGCTTTAAAAGAATTAAAAATTCAATAGATTGAGAATTTTTTTCTTTTTTGTTCAGTAAAAGTGTTTATATGTGAATAGTAATATTTCGAAAAGTAAGTAAGTAGTTACTACTTAAAGTTGAATCGACACAATGGGACTATTATTTACAAAAGTCCAATTAAACAATTAAAAACTATTTTTTATTAATGTTTAGAAACGCATAAAAACATTTAAATTTTGAACCTAGTGTACTCCAAACCGAGCATCTTGAAAACCATTTAAATTTTTTCATAAATTATTTTTTCTCTTAAGCAGCTTCTCATGTATTTACTCTGCATAGGAGCATAGGCAGAAGGAACCTAGTAGTAAGACATTTCATTCCAATTTGCCACCGAAATTTGCGTGTTGACAAGGGGAGTTTGACGCCGCCTTTCGTCTTATGAAAGCGAGGAAACAAAAATAATTCATTTCCTCGAGTAGGAATCAAACTCACAACCGTTACGCTTACAATCAGTTATTATCAATTATTTATTTTATTTTATTTATTTATTCACAAGCGTGTGACCCGCGACAAGTTGTGATTTAGATCCTCACTCGAGGAAATGAAATATTTAATATTATTTCATATCTTCGCTCTGGTGTTAAGTTCCGCCACTCAAAACACAATGCTTTTAGAATTCAGCGTAAAGTGGGAGACGGAGTGTCTTAACACTAGGTTCCCCTAGCTACCATGCTGTCTACGGGATACAGCGTGAAGATGAAAAAAAAAAACATTTTACTATTATCTGTACTATCATTTTTTTTTAACTTAACTTACTTTTTGATTTCACTGTAAAATATATTCAGCTTCAACGGTCTTGTCTCACATAAAAAGCACATTCTGTACGTTGTCACCCTCTCATCGTGGATGAGGATCACGGCGGACCTCCACGATTTCCATCGTAAGAGACAGTTTTATTTTTACTGTCCAAACGAAACAAAGCACGCGAGTTGAATATTTAGCGGTTGCTGGTACAGAGTGAATGTAACGTGGTGCTAATTAAAACTTTACTTCTATAAAAGTACCTACCGCTGTGATTTAACTAACATTTCTATTTGAATTTATTTTGTTTTTTATTTTAAATATATATATGAAAATAATATTTAAATTAATATATATATATATATATATATATATATATATATATATATATATATATATATATATATATATATATATATATATATATATATATATATATATATATATATATATTTTTTTTTTTTTTTTT
>JAATLQ010037174.1:65573-91504 GCA_013421005.1 Heliconius erato x Heliconius himera | reverse complement strand
CTCCGCATTTTTCCTCGACACAAAAAAAAATGTGTATTTATTATTCAAAATATCACTCCTTTTTTAATAATACTGCCATGAATTTGAATGTACGGCTGTAGTAATATATATCTAATAATGAGGCCAGTGGTGGCGCAGAGGCATGAAATGTGACTGTAAAACCGACTGGTTGTGGGTTCGATCCCCGCTCGAGGAGATGAAATATTTACTTAAATTTATATTTCCAATTCTTCGCTCTGGTGTCTAGGCTAAGCGCGGCGTCAAGTTCTGCCACTCAACACGCAATGCCTCCAGGATTCGGCAGAAAGTGGGGAACAGAGTGTCTTAACACTAGGTTCCCTCTTCTTACCCTGCTGTGTGCGGGATACAGCGTGAAGCTGATTTGATTTGTTTTTTTTTAGCTATAGTATACTATATCTTTAACTTCTATTACCTATTAGATTATTTTACAAAAAATATTAAAAGTAAAAATAAACTAAAAAGCTGACTACGATCTTGCATCAATGATAAATGAGAAAATGAGCGGAAAACGAGGCACTTAACTGACGGCAGTTAAGTGTTGTAGTTATGTAATTATAGCATCATGAAATGTTTTTTATTAATAGTATATTTATTATAAGAATTTTATTAATTATTTATAAAATAATAGTATGTCTTTAAAATTTATGGTTCTAATATTTTTTCAGCTTCACGCTGTTTCCCTCTAGCAGTACTCTGCTAAACCGACCTGGTCGGTTACCAGGAGGCGCGGGTTCGAGTCCCGCTGCGTTCAAAATTTTTATTCGTTTTCTAAAATAAGTATTTCTCTTTCCTTAGTGTGGAATAACATTTTAAAAATGTTTAAAAAATGATATGAAAGTAGTCTATATTATTACAAAATGGGACTACAATACAATATTATTATAAGAAAATCCAAAAACAAACAAAACTTTATTTTCTGATCATTTAAATGTATAAATATGATATAATTCAAATATTTATATCACAGCTAATATAATACCCTAAAAATACATTTACTAAGTGAAATAAAAAATACTTTCAAACTTCTATTTGCATTTCCATACATTTATAGAAGAAACGAGTCTATTCAAACATACTTCCTGAAGAAGACTCATTCATTCCGATTTAAAATTTCATATATTTTATCAAATAAAAGTTTAAGCATTGCTATTTCTGCCAATTCTTCGAAAGCATTGTATATTTAAATAGATGAGTTGAAAACTGAACTATTACAGGAAATATTTCAAAAATTATTTAAATAACTTTAGTAAAAAAAAATACTTAACTGATTGCTCTTCACGCTGTATCCCGCACCCAGCAGGGTAGGCAGAGGGAACGTTGTGTTAAGACACTTCGTTGAGTGTTGTGTTGAGTGGCAGAACTCAACGCAGCGCTTAAGCTCGATACCAGAGCGAAGAAATGGAAATATAAATTTAAGTAAATATTTCATCTCCTCGAGTGGGGCTCGAATCCACAACCAGTCGGATTTATAGGCACACCTCGTGCCGCTGCGTCACGACCTCTTATTTAAATGAATTAAAATTATTTTTACTTATTTTCATGGTAAACACGGAAAATCTAACAAAATAAATCATAAATCAAATAAATCAACTTGACGTTTTATCCCGCACATAGCAGGGGAAAATAGTGTTAAGACACTTCGTTCCCCACTTTCGCCGAATGTTTAGAGGCATTGCGCGTTGAGTAGCGGAACTGAACTCCGGGTTTTTGAATTGGTGCAAGAGCGAAAAAAATGAAAATAATAATAAACGATCTCAAATGGGTAATTTTTCGTCTGAATTCTACTTCCCCACGAGTGGGGGTTGAACCGACGACCATCACGTTAATAGACGTATTATGCAATGCGCTACGATGCCTTTAATTTATGGGTTTAATTTGATTTCGTATATATGGTCATTTAAACTTTTAAATTACCTAATGAAGTATAGAAAAGCGAATAAGCTTCGTATATCTGGGTTTACAGCGTACATCATGTAAAGTCATGAGGGTGCTGTTTTATAGAGAGGGTTGTAAAACGACCCCCAAGAGAACTTGTTACGTTATAATACGTTGAAACTCTAAAATTTATAATGTCAGTATACTCTCCAAGAGAATGAATGTACGTATAAACTTATATATTATAAAATATTGATTAAAAGCAAAAGGGAGTGTACCTGTATACTTTTATAATATTTTTGTTTAGTTTTTGTCATTAATATTAATGAATACATAGTCTCTTTGCATTTTGTTAATAAAAAATAAAAATAAGCTTATTTCATTCTATTTTTTGTTGCTTACAATGTTTTATTTTTACCTTATTTCGCATAGGTTCGTAAAGACCTAAAAAGAACCTAAAGCCAAATACACCCATCGTATTGACAATTAGATGTTGCTCCACTGTGCCACGATAGCCTCTAATAATATTTATAATCAGCTATACTGTTTTATTTTCCATTTTTAGGATTCTGCCCTCGAGTCAAGTAGGCGCAATATAGGCAAATATTAAGTCATAACAATAGTATGAATCGGAAATATTACAACAAGAGACAAAAAAAACGTATTAATTAATTTACATCCATTAACAGCATCTCTGTTACATCAAAAGAACGTCAGTTCAAGACGAATAAGGGAGATAGCTGGGGCGGTCACCTCGTTACGGGACTCATTGAGATATATACGTAGATACTTAGAGACTCATTGAGATATATAGATATAGAGATATTTACACGGTAGCCGGTGTTATTTGTTACCCCGCCCTAGTATTCCCTTTTGATCTCGCTTTCAAAGCAAAAGCTATGTTTTGTGCTATTTATTTCAACGTTTGACATGTGTAACTTGTTTGGTTGACTTTTTTTTCCGTAATGGTCGTCCGATTTGGATTTGTTGAAATTTGAAATATATCGAGAAGTAAATGAAGTAAACTATTGTTTTTTTTTTAATTTCATTCTTTAGCCTCATATAGTAGATATATGTATAGTTGATAGACCGAAGGAACATAAAGTTAAGACACTCTGCTTCCCATTTTCTGCCTTATTATCGAGACTGTGTAGAAAGTGAAAGAAATAATTCATTCTTTAGAATGGGAATCGTATTAACATTAACTGTAACATTTAGAGTCTGATAATGTGTCGGTGAGTCACGAAGCCTCACTCCTCACTGGTCTGCGATCGCAGAATACCACCCAAACTCAAGGGTCTGATGATGACAAGAGCATCATCCGACCGGTTCTTTTATACGGCAGCGAATGTTGGCCAGCGCTATCTCGGCACACTCAGGAGCTTCACGTCACGGAAATGAAGATGCTGAGGAGGTAGCGGATAAGCTCCAAGAGCGTTGCCTGAGATGGTTTGACCATGTTACGCGCCGGCTTAAGTATGTCGGATGCAAGTGCCTTGCTTTGTCTGACCCTGGAGTGAGACCTCTCGGACGCCCAAGGTAGCGCTGGTTGGATGTCTTGATGCAGGACATGAGAGCCAATAGTCTAACCACCGAGGACATTAAAGTCCGTGCAAAGTGGAGTAGGTTGAGCAGGAAGGCAGATTAATGTCAGGAAGAAGAAGTCATGCCTCCTCATAATTGATAAATAATTTATGATATTTACCAACTGTGATTTCTTTCTTATTTGTTATTTAAATAGAGAAAATAATACAATATAATATCTTAAAAGAAATTAATATTCAATTCACAATATACATGTGAATGTTAGAATGTCTTTATTTCCAAAAATACTTTTGCCACAGTTGTTATTTTGTAATGTAATATTTCATTGCATACGGAGAGTTTCTTGATTGTCGTTTAAAATATTGTAATTTGATCATTGATTGTTTAAAAATGGAAACTATTTTTTTATTACGTTAAAAAAGAATCTTTTATTATAGCAAAACTTAATAGATTACTTAGATAAATGCGCTAATTGCAGAAAAAAGATTCATTCAAAGTATACAGTATAAATAGTTTTTGTCTATTTACTTTAAAAACGTCAAAGACAAGTTAAAAACTTTTTCGCCAATATTTAGTGACGATAAACATTTTATGCTACTATAAAGTGTATTTAGATGTGAATAAATATTTATTTTCATGCAAATATTAGAGAGTTATTTTAGCTTTGTTTGTTTATTGAATTACTGACCAAATTGATGCTTTGAACACACACACAATATGTATTTGCACCTAAAATAGACATAAAAAAATAATAGAGGCCAGTCGTGGGGCACATGGGAGTGACTGTAAACGTGACAGGTTTGGGTTCGGTTTTCACTCGAGGAAATGTTAAATATTTTTATTTCTTCGCTCTGGTCTAGGGGCAAAGCGCGGTGTTGAGTTCCGCTTTTCAACACACAATACCTCCAGAATTTGGCAAAAAGTGAGGAGCGGATCTTAACCCTAGACTCCCTCTGCCTACCCTGCTATACTGGCAAAAAAAGCAAATAAAAAATAATATCATATTTTGCCCACTATGTTAAATAACTTAATAACTTTGATATGAGTTGTGAGTTATTAAGTAGTTAAGTACTTTACGCATTCTGACATTAATTGATTTTGGTACCGCTTTACGTCCATTAGCTGGTTGTGCACCGCCACTGTACCTGAAAGCTACTGACAAGCAGTACCCTAACCTCAGCGTATTGTGGGAATATAAATGGGACATTTTTGGATATTTTTATTTACAATAATATTTTTTTAATATGCTTTTATTTAGGGACTTTTTAAGTAAATAAAATAAAAAATGTCAGTGCCATCATTCCCTTAAAATGAACTAAAAATACATAATACTAACAGAAATTTGCTAAAGTAAATTATACACTATTTAACCTTAAACTTATATAACCATTTAGCTTCAACAGAATTTGGTTTAGACAACAAACAATATATTTAAGCAAAATATTGCCTAATAAAAAGAGAAAAATTACGAACGCACAGGTTAAACAACTTTAAGATGTAATGTAGAGGTAGATATCTACGAAGAAATTCGTTTACGGAATTCAAGATTCAATTAAGAAAGAAATGGGATGTCAGAATGGATAAAAAGCTTTATTTCTTCCCTAAAATGAAAGCGTGGCGCTATCGCGGCGCATTTCAAACGTCTCTGACTAACGATATTATTATAAGTATTGAAAAATAAATGGGGAACGGAAGTGTGTTAAGGGGACGGAGTGTCTTAACACTGGGTTCCCACGTTCCGTCTGCATATCCTGCCATGTGCAGGATACAGCGTGTACTAAAAAAGTACAAATACCATAAGTGAAAGTGCAGTGAAAGTCGTTTATTTATTTCCATGCAAAATATCATAAGGATTTATTAAACATGTTTTATAGCGCTCGGTGTTACAAGCGGAGAAAATATTTTATATTATAATGTGTTTAATTATTCGTCTGATTTAATGAATAATATAGCCACTAAGACTATAATGGGTATAAAAAGTCTTAAAAATAGTGAAATTTTTAAAGAATTGTAAGAAATTGTTAATAACTTCCTTTTAACATTAAATTTAAACCTTTGTTAATAAATATTTTGGTAAAAAATAATTTTGAAAATATGATCTAAGCAGCTGACTATACAAGAAGGGACAATATTATGTAGCCCTTAACTAGGCTAGCTTCAATAAATTTTATATTAAAAAAATATATAGAACCTTATTTCACAAATATTATAAAAATAAACGTTAAATACGTAAAAAAACGTTATAATTCACTTTTAGTTTCTCACTCATTTTCAAATCTTTTTTTCTACTTTCATTTATAAAATGTTTTTATAGAGATGAGACAGAAGTTCTTCTTAATCATCGACCCTTGGAGATCATTTTGATTAATTAAAAGTCTTCTTCTAATAAGTCCTCTTCGTTAGTCGGCTCGTCGGCAGATGCTAGTACAGTTTTGATTTAAAATTTTCGTAGATACTAGGTACTAGGGTGATGATACACCCAGGAGGCAAGCGTGTGGTAAAAATTGCACGTGAGGACGACCACCTTCGCCGCGTGTTCTAGGGCTACAGACAACAATAATAAAACTTCCGCAATAAATAAATATAACAGTCTATTGCTATATAAATTATATTATAATTTATAGTAAATTGATTTAGTACCTATTTATCGTAATACTTCTAAAGCCCGATTTCGATCGCGAGCGAAGCGAACCCATTAAGGACTACATGCCAATAAGTTAGTAGGGCGGAAAGGACTCAGCGATTAGAAAGATTTGAAATGAGCAGCTTGCTACTAAGAAAGGGAGCGGACCGAATTAAATACAAAATTCAAAACTATTTTAAAAGGAGTCCGTTCTGCTTAAGCATTACCCGGTTATTTCTTTTCCGCGGTAGAAATCGGGCTTTAACTAGAATCAAGTTCACGATTTGTAATTAGTTCCTTTTATTTATTTACAGGGCAGACTTTTATTTATTTTAAGAAGAAATATTAAAGAAAAAGTCTTTATTTTCTTTGTACCATTTGTTTTGTTCTATTTAAAAGATATCTAGAAATAGTAATACGGCGATTTAATATGCTTGACTGTATGAGTTAATTCAAATTAATATTAGATTAGACAGTACAATTTAAGATGATTACAATAAGCTTGTATTATAGAATTAATGCTTAATTATCTAGTTATGTTTGAACTACATATATGACATCTATTCTATAAAAAATATTTTATCTTAATACAGTTTCACGCTTTATCCCGCATACATTAAGCTTTTCGTTCACATTTGCGACATTGCGTGTAGAATGGCAGAACTCAATCTCGTACATTGTTTTGCCAGCATAGGAAAATAGGAATAGTTCATATTCCCGAGTTGGAATCGAATCAAGAACTATTATGGTCAGTTTACTGAGCCACTGCACCACGACAACCAACCCAACTAGCCTCACCATTATATATTTCCTCCACATTGCAAGAATCTTGTGGCGTATTGTATATTTTATTTTTACTGTGGATTTTCCGCACTTTTATTAAGATTATTGCACATTCAATGCATGGCAAGACATAATATGTCTATTATGTACATGGAACTGTACATAATAGGTATATTATATGCCATATTATGTCTAATATGTATGTGTTATATTTTTTATTCAGCTTCACGCTGTATCCCGCACACAGCAGGGTAGGCAGACGGAACCTAGTGTTAAGACACTCCGTTCCCCACTTTCCGCCAAATTCAGGAGGCATTGCGTGTTGAGTGGCGGAACTCAACGCCGCGCTTTCCTCTCGACACCAGAGCGAAGAAATGAAAATATAAATGTAAATAAATATTTCATCTCCCCGAGTGGGGATCGAACCCACAACCAGTCGATTTACAGGTACACTTTGTAACAAAACAAAGCACGGCGTTGATTTCCGCCTTTCAACACGCAATGCCTTGTGAAATTCTTAACACTAAGTTCTCTCTATTTACCCTTTTATATGCGAAATACAGCGCGAAGCTCAAAAATAATAACTTAATTCTGAACTAGAAATGTGTTAAATTAATTTCATTACTTGGATAAACAACCCGCAAACACTTCAATTCCACATTTCGAGCTTGAGTATCCCACACTTGACGGTCTAATATAATATTTACTTTGGTTTAAGTGGTTAAAAGCTAAATAAAGAAAATATATTACAAGCCACAGATTAATAAAGGTTATAATTAAAACAGTCAAATTATTTATTTATAGTATTATTATTACTATGTTTTCATGGTAATCGTTTTTCACATTTGTATATTACTGTTAATACGTTCGTGGATTTATCCGCGTGAAATACACTTTGTAGTTATTTTTTTATCGTTTTAGTAGTAGTTTGAAAAATTTGAGGCCAGTCGTGGCGCAGCGGCACGAAGTGTGACTATTAAACCGACTGGTTGTGGGTTCGATCCCCACTCGAGGATAAAATATTTACATAAATTTATATTTCCATTTATATTCTTCGCTTCGGTGTCGAGGTTAAGCACGGCGTTGAGTTCTACCACTCAACACGCAATGCCTCCATAATTCGGCAGAAAGTGGGGAACGGAGTGTCTTAACACTAGGTTCCCTCTGCCTACCATGCTGTGTGCGGGATACAGCGTGAGGCTGATTTATTTATTGAAAACCTATTTTTCCCGACTGCTAAGGAAGGGTTATGTTTTTCGCGCGTATCTTGTATGTATGTAATATTCTTTATTACCTCGTATCACCAGAACCGCTGAACGGATTTACATATTTGAGGTATCGTTAGATTCGTATTAGCAGCCCAAGTGTTCTTAGATAGGTGACGTTAATAAAAAATAATTATGGCGGCTGTGGTACGCCATCGGACTTATTGAAAAAAATTTTTTTCGTTTCGAATACCACAATATGGGTATCAAATTCAAGAGCTCAATTTCAGGATTTCAAAAAGGTATATCATGATTATCATTACCATAATAAATTCTAATAAAAAAATGAAAAATAAAAAAATATTTGTAAAAACAAAAACCCCGACTGCATCAAACAAAAAAAATATTTGTAAAAACAAAAACCCCGACTGCATAAAACTAGAAGAAAATAAACAAGCCCAATAGTTTATTAGGATTAAGAGTCGGGACCTCTTTAAATTATACGCCGTTCCTGGTAAAATTTTTATTGATTGAAGAATTGCTTATAGGTCCCGACTGTTAATCCTAATAAAGTATTGGGCTTGTTTATTTTCTTCTAGTTTTATGCAGTCGGGGTTTTTGTTTTTACAAATATTTTTTTTTATAACATCTCATCTATACTAATATCTCAAGAACTGCTAATATTCCATTACCTTTGGATATTCTTAAATTAATTTGTTTATTTTTTAACTTCGTCTATATTTGAATGTTTGAATATTACAGATTATTTTTGAAAAAAAGAAACAATAAATGGCAGTAGAGGCAGAAATAATAATAATTCAAAAGTCTCGAGTTTTTCTAGACTTCTTTGTGTATTAGTCGAGCGCAATTGTGTGTTTAAGTTTTTCTTTATACTTTCCTCCGCAGCCTTTCATTTTATTTGAATGTTCAAAGAAATGTTTGTGAAGTCAAATTATGAAAATAAAAAATATCAAATATATTTTATATATTTGAGTCTCGATAGACGTGAGTTTAAGGTATTTACGGAACAACGGTTTTGTAATTTTTCATCGATTTATATGTAATATATTTGGTCAATTTTTATAATAATTCGAATGTTATATAACTATACATATTAGTCAAAGGCCAGTCGTGGGGCAGGGGCACAAGTGTGTGGTTCCGTATGCGTGTAAACGCGACTGGTTGTGGTTTCGATGCCAACTCTAGGAAATGAAATATTTATTGAAAATTTGATTTTCATTTCTTCGCTTTGTGTCGAGGCAAAGAGAGGGGTTGAGTTGGCGGAACGGAGTGTCTTAACACTAGGTTCCCTCTGCCTACCCTGCTGTGTGCGGGATACAGCGTGAAGCTGATTTTTTTTTATAGTAAACTAATATTATTAATAATGAAGTAAATCTTATATAATTACTATTTTACAATCATATAAAACCACATACTAAACATCAGAACCAAGTACACAACCACTCCAGTCAAAGGTTCACCGACTCGACCAGTGTCGATCACAAGCCGTGAACCGGCAGCTCATACGATTACGCACAATGACGCGCGGACGGAGATGGGCTATCAAATGATAATAGATGATCAGGGGGCCTGGGCAGTCCGTGTCAATCTGCGGGAGAGTAAACTATATTAAAAATATATTTATATATAGATATATATACTTATAAAAAAAATTTTTGGAAATATTATTATTATATTAGAAAAATTGAATTGAATTATGAAAGTTTGTTCAAAAATTGTGAACTTGTTTTTTGTGTGTGACTTTATTTTGTGTTTAGTGTGTGTCTAGTATAATAATTAATGGTAAGGTGTGTGTGTGTTTTGTTTTATTTTGAAACGTGTGACGTAATTGTGTTATTTTGTGTTTAATTATATTTTTATATAATATATCTGTTTTTAGGATATAGCGATAATATAGTTGTTATGTTTGTCTTGGGTTAAGACATCGTGACCTTGACGATTACTTGATATCAACGCAATATAGGAACTATAAAATTTTGTTGACGATTATACGGTTTAATTATTTTTATAGGTTTCATTCGGCATATGGCAAGGGTAGACAAAGGGAACCTAGTATTAAGACCCAGTTGTCAAAACTTTGTGTATTGAGTGGCGGAACTCAACATTACGAGGAGATGAAAATAACGAATTAGCTCCATTGAGATCAAACCCACAACCATCGTGTTTACGGTCAGGCACTTTGTCATTGCGCCACGGCCGTTATCTTGATTTGTTAAAAATATTAATAATTTGCTATTATAGGAAAATTATATTTCCTAGATCTTTATTCGATTCTACAATTACTACATTTATTAGGCAGGTGACCATCGTCCCCATTTGTGTCACCATATAGATACGATTTTTAAAATTATTTATAGATAAACCTATATACATTTTTAACTTCACACTGTATTCCGCACATAGCAGTATATAGTGCTTAGATACTTCGTTCCTATTAAGACACGTTCCCCACTTTCTGGAGGACTGCGAGGTTCATAGCGAGGAAATGAAAATGAAAATATATTTCCTCGAGAGGAAATCGAACCCACAAACTGTCGTGCAGTGGCTCTCGACGCCTAATATTTAAATTTTACATTAAATCAACAGTAAAATAGCTATTTATTTATAAAATTATGTTGTTTAAACATATTAATAAATCCATTTCGACAGATAGACGAGCACTCATAGCTTATACCCATAATATACCTAAGTAATAAGTTAACGCAGACAGTCCTAAACAAACTTTAATATATGATCATAGTGATGTATAAATAGTTGCTTCAAGAGTACATTGTAGGCAAAATTGCGTTTAACTTCGCAGTATTTATTCGCAATTGAATTTACAAGATGTTCTGTATATATTCAAATACATATGTGAATTTATTTATGTTACAGGCACAATAATTCTCGTCTTTCTATATACATATATAAAATAAATTAAATAAGTAAATCAGGTTCACGCTGTATCCAGTGTATCCCGCACACTGCAGGGTAGGCAGAGGGAACCTAGTGCTAAGACACTCCGTTCCTCATTTTCTGCCGAATTCTGGAGGCATTGCATGTTGAGTGGCAGAACTCAACGCCGCGCTTGTCCTCGACATCAGCGAAGAAATGGAAATATAAATTTAAGTAAATATTTCATTTCCTCGAGTGGGGATCGAACCCACAACCAGTCGGTTTGACAATCACACTTTGTGCCCCTGCGCCACGACTGGCCTCAATATATATATACATATATATATATATATATATATATATATATATATATATATATATATATATATATATATATGTACATATATATGTTATGTTTATATATTTCTTCATCTATATTGTAAACATTATTTTGTATTTTATACATATATCTCTACTTACTTAATTTTGCTGAGTATCGAATTTATATAGTTTTTTTCCTAGTTATATTGAAAAAATATACTTCATTATTTAATGAATCTTACATTCTATTTTTCTTGTATTAAAAAGGTATATTTACAAAAATCTATTTATTAATAATTTGTAATACTACTATAGATTCTTGATATGTAATATTCTTTAAAAAATAAATATATTAGACTTTTGAAATATATTTGTTAATAAATATTGACAAAAAAATATTTGTAAAAACAAAAACCCCGACTGCATCAAACTAAAAAGAAAATAAACAAGCCCAATAGTTTATTAGGATTAACAGTCGGGACCTCTTTAAATTATGCGGGGTTCCTAAAGATTTTATTGGTTGAAGAATTACTTATAGGTCCCGACTGTTAATCCTAATAAACTATTGGGCTTGTTTATTTTCTTTTTAGTTTGGTGCAGTCGGGGTTTTTGTTTTTACAAATATTTTTTTATTTTACATTTTTTTGTTAGAATTTATTATGGTAATGATAATCATGATATACATTTTTGAAATCCTGAAATTGAGCTCTTGAATTTGATACCCATATTGTGGTTATCGAAACGAAAAATTTTTTTTTCACTAAGTCCAATGGCGTACGACAGCCGCCATGATTATTTTTTATTAACGTCACCTATCTAAGAACCCTTGGGCTGCTAATACGAATCTAACGATACCTCAAATATGTAAATCCGTTCAATGGTTCTGGAGATACGAGGTAATAAAGAATATTACATACATACAAGATACGCGCGAAAAACATAACCCTTCCTTAGCAGTCGGGAAAAATTATGTAAAAATTAGATTGACATAAGTGTTAATACAACATTTTAACGACCACGATTCTTTTTAAAACAATGATAGGTATATATTTTATACTTTAAACATTAATGAGAAGTACTAAACTTTTTGTTTTTTTTTTTTTTCAATTCTGGTTACACGAAATTTTACATTGTTAAAATAATAATTAATAATGATTTAAAATCTAGGACTTGTGCTGACTGACTGAGGTAAGACGCACGCAGAGCCGTAACCGCTGATGGTAGAAACGTGAAATTTGGGCAGATGTTTATTTTCATATTCTGGACATCCACTAAGAAGGGAATTTGAAAATTTTTAACCCTAAAGGGATGAAATAGGGATTGAAAGTTTGTATGGAAAAAAAAAATAATCTGTACCGATTTTTATAAAATTTGAAATTCAGACTCTTAAAAATATTTCATTGAACACGTGTTTCATGGTTTTAAGAATTCACCCCCTAAAGGTTCAAATAGGGGGTTGAAAGTTTATATGGAAAAATCTTTAAATTGCCACCGATTTTTATAAAAAATAAAATTCAGACTGTTAAAAATATTTTATTGAACACGTGTTTCGTGTTTTTTTTAGAATTCACTCCTAATAAGCGGGCGAAGCCGCGCGCGCCCTCTAGTTATATATATACATAGCTCTTTTTATTTGTTGTTCTATTTCGGAGAGGTAATGCTTAAGAATCATTTAGTTCAACCAACTTTTTTCTACAAAGGTACACGATATACAATGTGGAATATATTAAATATAAAAATCAAAGCAAAATAGGAAATATCAAAGAACATATATAAAAAATACGATCATGATATATTTGTATATTTAGAAATACAAACATGACGTCTTTTATGAAATTGTAGGTACGTAACTACAACCATATGAGGTTCCCAAAGGTAATGCTATCTGAAACACGTACGACAGTTTTCCATTATCGTAACCGTAAAATGATTTTCCTTATATTACATTCATATGTGTTACTTTCCTGTTTGCGAAAAAAGCATAGGATTTTATGTTATGTTCAATATAACATTCCGTTTCGTCACAATTGAAAATATTTACGTTTCAAATGAAACTTTCAAAACGAGAAATAATAGAGAGTGCATGCTAAATTAATTTCTATAAAATAAATAATAAACTATATGTTTATTATTTATTAATAATTTTAAAGTATTGTAAAATTTCAATTAAAAGTCATTTGATATATCATAATTTTCTGCAAAATTCTTATACTCCTTGTATTAAATAGTTTTTAAAAGCATTTTAAAAATACATTTTTACATCTAATAATTACACAAGAAACAATAGATTAATAAAGATATAGATAATTAAGAAAGATAGATAGATTTACCATAGTGGCACAGTGGATGTGGACAGTGTCTGACTTCAAACGTGACGGTTGTGGGTGTGACGAGTACCGCCCTTAAACATACAGTGTCTGAAAGCGTAGAACAGAAGGCTTTAACACTAGTTAAAATTAAGTTTGTACATGTATTAGGGAGAGAAATTATAAAATCTACTTATTTAAATTAGATACAGAACACTTAAGTATAATAAATAAGTATAAAAAATATTTTGAGTTCTAATACATTTTTAAAATCGTCGTCTTATTTGTCCTTATTTATCTTAAAGCTTTTAGCTTTTTTTGATGATGGGAATCATTTTAATTTTTGTATACGAAAAGACTTAAAAATCTGTATTATTCATAGATTTTGAGTTATCTATTTTAATTTTAATTAATTTAAATTATAATTTATTTCTCCAAAGGCAATCGAACCCAGTACCGTCGCCTTTTCAGTCATACGCTTGTGCCACTGCGCTAGATGGACTTTGTAAATATGCCGAAGTTTGTAAAGAAAGGCACGAAGTAATATGTAACTTTATATAAGTGAATACTTAAGACAAGATTGAAATTTCTTTTTGAATTTTTAAGCGATCCTAAAATAAAATTTTAATTAAGAAGAAAGGTAATCCGAGCTCGTTGTAAATTCTAAGAGGCGTAAGCGGTTAATGGTTTTCAATATTTCATCACAGTTTGTGTTTGTTTAATTTATAATAAAAATGAAAATCTTCTTACATTTACAGACTTAAATTGGAATTTAAAACATTTTTCTATAACAAGGAGATTAAGATTTTGTAAAAGTTAGATTGACATAATTTTTTTAATGTTGATAAATTATTCATATTGTTATTAAATGGTAAAGATTTTTTATTAAATAAATCAGCTTCAACCTTTTGCCTTGGTGCCTCTAATTAATTATCCCCTCGAGTAGAAATCGCACCCACAACCGTAGCGTTACTTTCACACCCTTGCGCCCTGTAGGCAGATAAGAAATTTGACAAAATATACAGTCATATAATATTAATAACTAAGTAGTTCGTTCACCTCATTTGTACATGCTTCTATAGTGAAAATATTTACTTAGCCTTACTTACTTACCTAGCTTACCTTCAATTGAATCATGAAATATGACTTTTTCTATGTATAGAAGTAGATCTGTTTTACAAATTTATTGGGCAGTACAAAAACAAATATTGTCTAATTATATATTACTTCTAACAAAATATTTTTATATGTTACTTTTAAGTATTATTTTGTTCGGTTTAAAGTGGGGAACGCAGTGTCTTAACACTAAAGGTCCCTATGTCTACCCTGCTGTATGCGGCCCAATCAATTACTCGGGATTCAGCGTAAAGCTGATTTGATATAATTATTGATTATTTTTGTTCTGTACGTGTGCTCAGTTCATATTACTCTCTAATTCCAACTAGACCGATATTAAGATACTTATACTAAAGTTTTCCAAGGTATCTAAGCTAAAAAAGTTGTAAATTGCTTATAGGGCAAGCAGAGGATGTCTAAAAATATGACCTAGTGCTCCATGACCGTGGCACACCTCACCTTAATCGCCGACCTGACACGCACAGAAAAAAATGTGAGTATTAGATTTTCTATCACAGCTTTACCTACTTATAAATTATATTAAACCAACCCTAGAACACGTATTTTTTCGTAAATGGAGTGAAAATATTTGCCTTGAAGTTAATATTTTTCTTCCTATTCCTTCTTAGTTTCTTTTGCATACTATTGCTAAAGATAAAAAAAGTTATCATTTTTTAAGCGATTTTCGAAAATATTACAGTAAACTTTGAAAAAAAAATCCAAATATATTTTCAATGAAGTTTAAAGCTAGCTCGAAGTTATTTATTTAAATAACCTACTCATATGGACTATTAAATGCATAAAAATATTTCAAATAACAGAATAATGATAACAGCAAAATTTCCTATATAAAACGGGGCAATATGTGTCTGTACGTAAATAATTAATATAAATTATTTGGCTGACTAACCTTGAGGCGTTCTTTCGTGACCCGACCTTCGTAACCGGAAGTCGTATCGCGGCTACAGCGTAATACGTAGGTATACTGACTGAACCAGCCCGCGCCGCTTTGAGATTACTATCTGAGCAATTAATACGGGAACTTCTATAGAAGGACAGAATGTTTAAGTCAATTACTTTTGCTAGTACCTCTATATTATCATCTTTTTTTTTTTTATTTTGTCCTTTTTTTTTTCTTTTGAAGTATGTGTAAATGTAAACATTAGAAGTTCTTATTAAGATTTCTTCCAAGAAATATAATATTTTTTTTTAAATTATTGTATTACAATGATAGAGTAACTTTTTGTGTTTCATTTACTGTCACGCTGTATCTCGCATATAACAAGGTAGGGAGAGAGAACCTAGTGTCCTAAGATCTTAGCCATTTTCCGCCAAATTTCCAAAATATTTCGAGTGGTAGAGTACAACGCCGCGCTTATTGCTCTTATTGTCAGAGCAAGAAAATGAAAATATTAAATAACTCCTTCTACCGTTTGGGAGTTAAACACACACAGTCACACGCTACGCCACTGCGCTACTACGGTTCCAACTTATCGATTTAATTCATGAAATAGATCAATTCGTTCATGCGTACACAAAGAAGTTAATTATAAAATTACTGTATATTCAATACTGTTATCTCTATACGTAAAGAAATGTTAAAAGTATTATTTTAAATATAAAATATTTCCCCTAAATGTGTAAGTCCACGGCCATCACATGCAGTTAGACACGTCACAAATGTCAGTTTAAAAGTAGCGTGAGTAATTTAATTATTTATATAAACTTGAAAACCTAGAACAAATTAAACGCTCTTACTCGACTGCGGTGAAATTTAAAAGGAGTGTTATGTTTTCAGCGTGTATGTGTATATCTATGTGGGCGCGTGTGACTGTAAACGCAACAGGTTTATGGGTTTGATTCCCACTCGAGGAAAAGAAATATCTAATATTTTGTTTTCCTCGCTCTGGTAACGAGGCAAAGTGCCGCACTGAGTTCCGCCATTTAATAAGCAATGCTTTCGATAAAACAGCCTTTTGTGTATTCATTATATATTCTCTTTATTCTTTAATTTCTTTTTTATTTTAATTATTATGTAGGTGAAATAAAGTGTAAATAAATAAAATTAATTAATTAATTTAGTTTACGCAGTCAGGTTTTGTTATGCTTATAATTCACTTGTTGAAATTAAAATAATGTTATTATAAACGACGTCGCTCTAATACAGGAAGGTTGTTTGTAAAATAAAATAAATCAGCTTCACGCTGTATCCCGCACACAGCAGGGTAGGCAGAGAGAACCTAGTGTTAAGACACTCCCGTTCCCCACTTTCTGCTGAATTCTGGAGGCATTGCGTGATGAGTGGCAGAACTCAACGCCGCGCTTAACCTCGACACCAGAGTGAAGAAATGGAAATATAAATTTAAGTAAATATTTCATTTCCTCGAGTGGGGATCGAACCCACAACCAGTCGGTTTTACAGTCACACCTCGTGCCGCTGCGCCACGTCCGGCCTCTTTATATTATTATAAAGTACTATTCTTATTATTATACTATTCTTATTATTAAGAACTGACCTACGTTACTAGTATTTATAGCAATTAAAAAGTCAAAGAAAATTCTTGTATTCATGGCATAAGTTAACGGACTGACCGGAATTAACGAAAAGAGGTCATTAAAAATAAAATACGTCAAAGCTTTCATTTCTAAGATTCTATATAATTTTAAACATGATTAGTTTCAATGATACAGAAGAAGAAACAAGACTATCGCGGCGCGGTCTGACAGCGTCTAACTGTAAATGCAATGGTTGGAGTAACATACCCGCTAACGGGAAAGAATTATTTTCATTTTTCTATTTCGCAAGTATACAGTGCGGCGTTGAGTTCCGCCACTCATTACGCATCTTTGTATTTCAGCAGTTTTTCAACTTATCTTCTGCTTGCCTTATAAAGAACAACCATAAAGAACATAACGATGAAAAAAAGTGTAAAACAAAAATTTCAAAATAAAGCAATTGCTAAGAAATAATAACGAATGATGCGATAATTACTTTTAATTAAATAACACAATGTTAAAGATACTTTACTTCATTTTCATTTCTTAATTCTAACACTAAAGTAAAAAGTAAAATATTTTTCATAAAAGTATTATTCTTATAAAGCCCCAAGGATAACAATTCATCTATCAACGAAACTTATAATTTATAAACTAGCGCTAGATTATAAAATTCAATTTGCGCTACGAAAATTAAATGTCATAAAAATATACTTTTTTTTTCCGTGAGCTTACAAACCCCTTAGGATTTGCAAAGCTTTTAACAAAGTTGTTTATGAATATTAATATATTTTTTGTATTCAAAACGTTTTGTCTTGGGTTTATTATTTTTATTTTTCTTTTGAATGCCTCTTTTCGATGGGTGTTTCTTTTAAAATAAAAGATAAAGAGGACGTGTGCACGTGTATAATTATTAGTAAATTTTTCATATTATTTGGTACATTTATGAACATTAAATTACAATATTATAATACAACTCGTGTTTTAAATAGATGCAGTTATAAATAGATGCAAAGGTTTTTATTAATACTAAATTATACTAATTAACACTAGAAGCGCCTAAGATTAAGACCTTCCTTGAACCGCCGTCATGACAAATGTGTCCCAATCAACAAGAATGTAATATTTTTTTGGTTTCGTAATAAAATTGTGACTACTTACTAAATAAATCTTATAACATTATAAGTTACTAAAGTAATATAATATTTAATATTATCATTAGATCAAGTAGTGTATAATATTTTTTTTTATCATTTATTACAGACATGATTTTATGCATATGTGGCATTTTACAGTATTGAGTTCCATTACATAACACGCGATGTCTCCAGAATTCGGCGAAAAATGGGAGCAGAGTGCTTAACGCTAGGTTACCAGGTTCCCTATGCCTACTATGTCCTTTTACCGGAATTCCCGCATTTATTGTAGTTTTTGTACTTATTAATACTTTTTTCCCAATACTTTTATTTTCGTATTGTTTATCATGTTATTATATAAAATGTCCAACAATACAATATCCATCCATTTATACTTGCTAAAATGTATGAACGTCTAAATCAGCCCTTAAATATACTGATATTTACGACTTATTTGATTATCCTAATAAACAGTCAACGATGTATCACTCGTTTCTATTACAATCGTACGTATCGCATTTTCCGGTCTTCATGAAAACAGATATTTCCCTCCGATTTCTATTGACAGTGGCCGATTCTAGTAAAAGTGATGAAAAAAAATTGTCACAAGCAACATTCCCTTTCTTTATTGACGGAAGGCTCCATCAATTTCTTCACGACTTGGACGTTACTAGACCTTTTATTATATTTTCCAAGGTAAAGAAAAGCGTTCAATATGGATGTTTATTTATAGCCATCTAAAATTTTTGACTATATTTGTATCAGACAAAGAGAGAGCTCATAAACTGGGTAAATCGGCAATGCAAGAAGGATTTTTTTTCTTCATTGATTCGGTAATTAACTTGGGCATTGACTTAATAATTGATTAACTAAATAATTAAATTCAACTTTTTATTGCTTCTGCGCCCTCGCGTCCCCCTCACCCCCGCATCATCCCGAAGCATTGAAAATATTTCAAATTATACCTTCAAATTATGTCGGGACAATCGACCCAGCGGCAGTTTTAGGTTTTTTTTCAAAAGTATTACGCTTCTAATGTTAAAACAGCATTAAATTCAGTCAATTATTAAAAATATTTTATTTTAAAATAAAATTAAATACTAGAATCAAATAACTATACATTTTTTAAAAATGTTCTCGGTTAATATTAACGCATAATTATAAATTTCACTCTTAACTCAATTTTTAAGATATACGAGTATTACTCAGGTATTCCAAGATGTTGCCACGTTGGATGCTACTTTGCTGCGTAGTACTGTTCGCGAGGCCAGTACACCCACAGGGAGCTCAGCAGTGCCCGCCGCAGAACACCATCACGCCTTGCACCTGTACCGTGAAGAAGAACGGTCTTGACATATTATGCGAGTTTACTGAGCAACAACATATACAAAAGGTAAATGTATATTACTAAAATGTTATAAGTCTTACAATCTAATGACTATTGGTTTCAAGAACTAAAATTAATAAGGCATAAATAATAAAAAACAAACATTAAAACACTTGAATAAAGTAAATTCAAAAAAATTAAAATAAAAAATGAGGACAGTCGTGGCGCAGGGGAAAAAAGAGACTGGTTGTGGGTTCGATCCCCATGGATCAAATATAATTTATTTAAATTTATATTTTATATATTTATTTAAATTTATATTTTTATTTCTTCGCTCTGGTCTGCGGAAGTGGGGAACGGTTCCCTCTGCCTAACTCTGCTGTGTGCGGGATACAGTGTGAAGCTGATTTTGATTTGATTTGTTTAAATGAAAAAAAAACAATAAAAATTCTTGTATTATTGAACAAAAATAAATTAAGCTTTCGATTTCAAATAGAATAAAAAAAAACAAGTTAATGCGCAGAGCCAATTTGGCGCCAAAATTGACAATTTGAAAGGACGTCATATTAATATGGCGTCGTTTTAAAATTTATTTTATTTAACAAGAATATTATTTTCTATTTTATCATGATTAATTTAATATACAAATTACTAATAAAATTTATTTTCTTTAAGGCAATGAACACACTGCGATCGAAGCCTATGATCATATTTTATCTCAAGTTACGTCATAATAACCTCGCGAAGTTACCTTCGTACATATTTTTAAGCTTGGATATTCGCCATCTCACTGTACATAACAGCAGTTTAGCTGTTATAGAAGATTCTTCCTTAAGTTCTATTGGTAAGTGAAAATTAATTTCTATTGTGATGTTATTATATTAATTAAAGATGATAAGTTATTTGATTTTCACGAGTATTAGATACACATTTTAAATGACTGCAGTAGTCTGTGGTCACGGGTCTACCCGTTTATTAAAATAGTTTCATTTAAAATGAAAGATGGTTAATAAATAATCAAAATGTGAAAATCTTAAAGATTGCATTAGAATATTATTGATAAGTTTTCGACTTACATATAACAAACTTACATATAACATGATACCTATTAAGTATAATATTAAGGTTTCTTCAATAAAAAGAAACAAATAAATGTTCTTTATAAAATTTGCTACTTTATTTGTAAAATAACAATTTACACCTACAATTCTATTTTCCTTTTATCTTTCCGCAATAATACGAGATTTTTTAATAAAATAAAATCTGGAATGGAATGAAATGAAAAAAATAAAAAAAAGTATTTATTTTTATTGTAAACCAAATTATTAACTAACTAATAATATATACATTCTTAACAGTATAAAACTAATATAATTAAATAAACACTTTCGTTATTTTAGGTAACAAGCTAACGCAATTGGACGTGTCTCAGAACAATCTGGCCACGATCCCCACTTCGTCCTTCACACATCTCAACCACCTGCTCATTCTCAACATGAATCATAATAAGGTAATTGTATTACGGCTGATAAGATATAATAACGTCTAAATAACATCGTATATTTATCTCTTAGCATTAAAAAAGAGAGTGAATTGACTTATTTATAACAGATAGTTCTACATATGTAGAGGCAGTAATAATGTAATTTAAGAGCGTCTGGCTTTGAACGTGAAGTGGGTTTGATTTTCACTGAAAAAAAATATATTATTTTTATTTCCCGATCCGGTACAGTTCTGGTATAGACAAAGCGCGGCGTTGAGTTTCATCACTCAACACAGAATGTCTCACGTTTCTCTCTGCTTATATTTCTATATGTGAAATGAAAAGTAAAGCTAAAAATATATAAGAAGGTGTATATTTACGTATTTAATTAAAAATCAAGTTAAAGTAAATACACTAATGTAGATTTTTTTATAGCCACCCTAAACGACATATAAAATATAGAAAATTTAATATTTTCTTTTCTATAAATGTTAAACTAAATTAACTAAGTAATGAAAATAAATTTGCTAATTTCATATTAAACTTTAATATTTATTATTAAAAAAAATTGTAAATAATATTTTAGTGAAGCAACATTTGCGATACAACTAAATTCACATTTTCTTTATAAGTACTGACAACAAATTTCCTTTTAAAGGTGACAGCAATTCACAATAGAGCCTTCTTGGGTCTGGACACTTTAGAAATACTGACGTTGTACGAAAATAGAATATCGGTTATCGACGGCGAGGCTTTTAAGGGCTTGGAGAAGTAAGTGAAAATTTTAATTAACTATCTTTTGAACAAAAAAGCCTTTTTGGGAAAACGGTATTTAAATTTAGAGTAGTTTGGTTGGTTTTTTGTATTAGTATTAATTTATGCTGATTTATATATTATATAGTGTTCATTTAAAATAATATTAAAGATTTGGAAGTTTTTCCTGAACAATTTCTTAAATATTTCTAAAATAATTTACAAATTTGCTGTATTTAAACACCACTCTGTTCTCTGAGATCGATCTTGACAGCGATTTATGAATACGGGCCATAGACAATAATATTTTTAAGAGTTTGGATTATCGGAAAAAGGGGTGGTAAAAAATTAAATATAGAATCAAATCAAATTAAATCATTTGATTCTACATAAAAAAAATTAAATGTAAAAATGTAGAAAGAGTCCAAAAATGAAATCGAAGTCATTTTCATCTTGACGTATCTTCCAAATATATATTTTAAAGATGCTATTGAAAAATTAAGCCAAAATTGTACCTGAGCAGGGCAGATAAATGAAAATATAAAAAAATATATTAACTTTTATTGAAACTTATAATTATCACGTTTCACATTTCGTAGCTACACAACGATAATATGAATAAAACTCTAAAAGGTTCTCTAATTATAAGGATTTTAATGGAAGCCGAGATTTAATTTAGTGTTTGAAACAAATTAAGTAGTTTATTTATTATTCAAGAAAATTGTTATTACTATCAAATTAGAAACTTATTTTCGAAAATAATTATATTAACATTACAATAATTATATATTAGAGATAGAGCCCGCCGTGGCGCAGATGCACAAAGGAGTGACTGTAACGCGACGGTTGTGGGTTCGATCCCCACTCGAGGGAATGAATTATTATGTATTAATATTTTAATTTCTTCTCTCTGGCACCAAGACAAATGCGATGTTGAGTTTCGCCACTTAATACGTAATCACTCGATAATTTCGACGAAAAATGGGATACGAAGTGTCTTAACACTATGTTCCCTCTGCCTACCTGCTGTTTGCGGGATATTTACTATAATTATAGTAAAATTAAAATGTTGTTATACTAAAATCAGAAAGTTAAAAGGACAATGGCTGTTGAAACATAGGCTTGTTATACCGAACTCGACCGTATCCTATAAATATAATAAAATGTATATTGTACGAGCTTTTGTAATTTCGTGCAGCCCTTGTCCTTTGTTTGGGCCGCTCGCTCCTGTTGTGAAATGTCAATGTTTTTTTTATAAACGAATTTCGATTTATTAAATATTCAAAAGAAATTTATAAAATGACATTATAGTTTCAAGAGACGGGTTTGTTTCCAGAGTATATCATCAATATTCTAATTATTTTGTATAAATTTTTAGTTTTAAAAGAAATATTTCTTATTGGTATTCCATGAGATTTAACAACCGGAATATTTTTTTATAAGAAAATTCAGCTTAGTTTTGTTCGTCATCATTCATCATCATACAACAAAAGAGGCCGGCGTGGCGCACGGGCACACATATACATATGTTTCACTTGAAGGAAATTTTTCGATTTTCGGTTTTCCTTTCGAAACTTTTCAAACGCAAAGCCTCGAGAATTCGGCAGAACGTAGGAGATAGAATGAGGAACGCTTAACACTAAGTTCCCATGTTCCCTCCGCCTCCCTGCTTAAAAAGTGATGATGATGATGATGATTATAATAGTCATAATACTTTATTTTATATTTTCGTGTTAAGCTAAAAATACGTTATTTGTATAAGTAAAACTTATATTTGAATATAGGAAACTGAAACGTTTAAACTTGGGCGGGAACGAATTGACAGCAATACCGCAAAAGGCGCTGGCGTTGCTCGAGAACTTGAAGAAGCTGGAAATGCAAGAGAATCGTATCACCTCGATTTCAGAGGGAAATTTTGCAGGTAACAATTATTTTATTAGCTGTTTTACAGCAATTTTCTAATAATTATAACTTTTTAAGGAATTAGTTAAAAAATCTGATAATTTAAGTTCCTTTCTTCTAGCTTGTTCTAGCTGTAGCCCGCACAAAGCAGGGTAGGCAGGGGGAACCTGGGAAACTAGCGTTAAGATACTCCGTTCCCCACTTTCAGCCAAATGCCGGAGGCATTGCGTGTCGAGTGGCGGAGCCATTTATAAATTTCAAACTTTTGTAATAATTTGCCAATAATTAAATATTAGTTTAGAGTTTAGGTTGAAACTATTAAATCAAACAATTAAATAAACTATACTATATACAAAGCACTTTACAGAAGTAAATGTAATTATGATAATTTGTTCATTAATATTAATGAAGCATGTCCTTTCTGTCCCTGATCGAACTAGAACAGATTAGTGAATAGTATATAGTATGTCATTATTCACATTCAGTTGTATTGAAGTCAAAATCATAATAATTAAAAGCAGTTCTATGCTTTTTGAATGGCGGAACTCAACGCCACGTTTTGTCTATCAGAGTAAGGAAATGAAAACAATTTATGTACTTATAAATCTCTGAGTGAGGATCGAACCCAAAACCTGCTGCACAACTCATTCGAAGTAGAAAAGGAGAAAGTTTATATTAAACTAGCGACCCGCTCGCGGCTTCGCCCGCCTTAACTACCGAATTATTCATGTAATGTACCTATGTTTGCAAAACACTTAAGATTACTAATGTGAAAATTATTTAAACCTTAATGCAACCCGCATTTTCGTAGTTCCAATAAGGATGTTCCGATTGTTTAAAAAAACACACTTAAACAAATGACACAAACAACAGAAAACTTTAACGAAAGAAATTAAAAACAACAAACTACCTACTATTCTCTTACCCAAAAATACTTAAACGAAAGATGTAACCAACTATGTCGCGTTGAAATACATTATAATTATTAGATAACTCCAAATACTACGTAATAATACGTGCCATCGCTTCTAAATTAACTTTGCTATAGAGCCAGGCGCAGAATTGAAGCATTCTCTCGTCCATCTCCGTAGTAGCTCCGAACGACATCTGGGCGTTGACACAGTATGAAATTGGAAGGATTATCAAATGCCACCTAGGCGGTCAACTCCGTCAGGAGAGACCCAAGCAAGGCTCATGAGTCGGATTTTGAGGAGAATAGACACTCCCTCGGAAGTAGTCTTACGTCTGACCTCGGGCGGCCGGGTATGCCACGGAGTGCTGCTCCTTAGGTCCAGGTAATACATTGGCGCAGCGGAATGCGTTGGACGCGAGACGACCAATGTGTACCTCCAGGCTTTCTATTTTTATGTTGCGATGATGCGTGGTGTTCCTCACTTAGTATGGCGCCTGCGTCACTCGACGGAGGATGAGGTTCTGGACCATCTGCAGGGTTTCTCGTTGAGTGATACTCGCTAGGGCGTTGTGATGTCATCAGTGTGCGTAGAGAGCAGGTGATAAAATGCTGCCCTGGGGAACAACGGCAGCGATCGAGTCGCTGCTAGACCTCTCAGCTCTCACGCAAAATGTCCTGTCACTGAGGCAGGGAGGCAAAAACACGCGCGACGTGCTGGGGGGTGCCGGCTCTGAGAACTTAATGGCCCGGGTGCCAACGCGGTCGAATACGCGCGCTACGTCGAGGAAGATTACTATTGCACTCTGCTTTCGGTTGATCGCTGTTGCGGCGTAGTGTAACCAGAGTGGTATACCCGCTTGCCAAACTGCTCGCTTCGTGGGTGCGACTGGAGAAGTGAGAGGAATAACTTCTCGAACAGCTTGGCGACCGTGCTAAGGAGGGTCATAGATCGGTATCTCTCAGGCTGCGGGTTCTTCTCAGCCTTGGGCAACATGATGACCAGGCCTTCCTCCCATGCTCGGGGGAAAGAATCCAGGCAGATGCGGCGGATCCATTTTTATAAGCAAAAGGTTGCGGGGCGCGGGGAGATGCGTGGTGGGCGGCGAGCCGTTACACAGCAAGAATTTTTTAGTACCGTAATTTTAAATCTGTGCTACTAATCTTCTAAAGTGCTTATTGAAATGAAAAACAGTAAACAACATTTTAATCTATATTAAATGGCCAAAAGATA
>JAATLQ010037174.1:0-60233 GCA_013421005.1 Heliconius erato x Heliconius himera | reverse complement strand
TATATATATATATATATATATATATATATATATATATATATATATATATATATATATATATATATATATATATATATATATATATATATATATATATATTATGTATTTTGTTTAGTTCAGGCATCTCCGAAATATACAACTTTAGAGAAAACCGTGACTTTCATGTTTCCTCACATAGTTCCATAGTTGCCTATAGCTTACATAGTATAATGAACATACAGAAATCACTTAATTTGAACATTCGTTTCGACACTTTATATAGATTAACTAACGCCCAATATTAATAATCTATCTCCTACGTCAATCTTCGATTGCTCCATATATCTATCCAATCTAGAGATTGGATAGATATATGGAACGATAGGAGATAGATTTTTAATATTGGGCGTAAGGAAATAATTTCTTAAGGTATATGTGTTATATGGTAAATTTTTATTACTATCTTATCAAAATAAAAGATTTTTTTTTCCAGCTCCTTGCTGTATACCGCATATAGATTGGTAGGCGAAGATAACATAGTGTTAAGACACTTCGTTCCCAACAACTTTTTAATGATTTTTGGCCGTGTTGAGGGGTAGAAAATATGAAAATATTAATAAATAATAATTTCTTCCCTTGAATGGGAATCGAATCCACAACAGTCGCGTTTACGACGACGACGGTCTATAAAGATAATATTCATATAATATATGTAGGCACTAAAAGGTCAACTATACTATAGATTTTAGAGTTAAGATAAGTATATAGAAAATTGCAGGAACGTGCAGTTTCAGTTGATATCGTTCTCGTCCCTGAGAAACGGTTACGTGTCTATTTTAGTGCTTTACACATTTAACAATCAATACTTTGTACGGGGAGAGTGGTCTCTTATAATGTTATCAATGCTATCTAATATACTTAGTTATTTTAATATAGCTGTTGGTAATTTAGTTATCATTGATCTCTTTTAAAAAAATATAAGAAAAGCTAGTCGTGGCGCAGGATTGTAAATGCGACAGGTTGTGGGTTCGATTTCCACTCGGGGAAATGAAATATTTAACATTTTCATTTCGTCGCTCTGGTAACCGCCACTCAACACACATTGCCTCCATAATTCGGCGAAAAGTGGGGAACCATGTGTACTTACACTAGGTTCCTTCTGCCCACTCTGCTATGTGCGGGATACAGCGTGAAGCTAATTTAGTTATTTTATTTTATATTTATATTTACTAATTAATTCTTACAAAATTATCTTGAATAAAAATCAATATAAATTTACTCAACAGAATCACATAACAGATCAGTATATCTCATTAAAATAGGATAGCTTCAATTGAAAAGCCCTTCGTTGGAAATCGACTGAGCAAGCGGATTGATTTTGCAATGGAGGATTGTTGATTTAGATCGCCAGTTTCATCGGATATTCCAATCAGCTAATATTGAAATAATATGTTTTGTCGACCGTTATAGCACAGTGGGGCAGTATCTAACTATAAGCGAGATGGTCAATGGTTTAATCCCTTTTTCGGGAATGATTATATTTTAATTATTTTAACTAATCTGGCAGAAAAAGTGCGATGTTGAATTGTGGCATACGGAGTGTCTTAACACCAGGTTCCCTCTGCCTACCCGGGTATATGCGGAATACAGCGTGAAAGTTCTATTTTCATATTCACATCAACGAAATCGCACCACTTCCGGCGTTTGAATAATGTGATATGTGAACTTGTCATTTCCATTTAATAATTTGAAGGTGTAGTGTTACTTTAGTCAAATGTGTTTTGTAATTAATTGCTAGCTATTTATCTAACGTTGCCTCGCTATTATAATTTGTTGTGTGACGTTGTCAGTATAATATATGTAAATATGGATATGGAAGTGCTACGATTGTGTCTGACGGTAATCATGACGGTTGTGGGTTCGATTCCCACTCTGGGAACAACACAAAGTGGCGTTGAGTTGCGCCTTTGAACACGCAATGTTTCATACGTTTGATGGAAATACAATAAAGAGAGAAAAGAGTATCTTAGCACTAGCTACCCACTCTTTGCCTACCCTGCTTCATGCAGGATACAAGGGAAAGATAAAATAAAAATATTATATGAGATACTAATTAAAGCAATAAATCTGATCCGAATTATTGTTTTAATTAACAAAAAAAAAAAAAACAAATTTTTTGTTATTTGAAAGCTTTAATCTTTGGATTCGGACAACCAATTCTAAATTTACTCCATGGAATATAACCGGCTGCCTTGAAAGGAGTCAATTACCTAGCTGATCTAAGTTGCACAAGTCCATTAATGAATCTACTTCACAGAACTGATATCTATTTAAGTTTATATGGAGTTGAATCCCATAGGAATATATGTGCGCTATCAGAAAAAGAAATTGCGAAGTACTTCTACTACATATTCGGAAATTACGGACTAGTATTTCCCATAAGAAGCGCGCTTATTCAAACATAAATAAATAAAAAAATAAATCAGCTTCACATTGTATCCCGCACACTGCAGGGTAGGCAGAGGGAACCTAATGTTAAGACACTCCGTTTCCCACATTCTGCCGAAATCTGGAGGCATTGAGTATTGAGTGGCAGAACTCAACGTCGCGCTTGTCCTCGACAATAGAGCGAAGAAATGGAAATATAAATTTAAGTAAATATTTCATCTCCTCGAGTGGGGATCGAACCCACAACCAGTCGGTTTTACAGTCAAACTTTGTGCCGCTGCGCCACGACTGGCCTCAAATAAATATGATGAATGACTTAGTATTCAAACATAAATCGGAATATTAATTCATTTATCATATTTATTGTCAGTATTTTCATTATAAATTGTAATTAATTTGAACAGGGTCCACCAGCTACCGACAATGGGTTTCGACAACCTCAACTCATTGGAGACACTCAACTTGCAAAACAACAAGCTGCACCACATCCCCGAGGAAATCATGGAGCCCATCTTGGACACTCTCAGAGTTGTTGATATTATGGGTAAGAATATGTTTGTATTGGGTAGTATATTAATAATTAAGAGGATGTTAAAACTGACGTTAATGGTGTTTTATATTATTTATTTTCTTTATTTTTACCTATCATATTTTTTTACTAAAATATATTTGTGTCTTATCATTTTAAAGGATTCAAATTCTGCTTAGTTTGTTGTATTATATGTTTCCATTTCGTTATATAAAGCGACCAACATTTTAAAATAAATGATATTATATATAAGTAAAGTTTCTAAATTCACGTTTCTAGAACACTTTTAATCATGTATAAATATTGTAAATACCTGGAAGAAAGTTCAATCAAAGTTTACCAAGTTTTCAATTTTAGTAAAAGATTTTAAATCGAGTTTGAATTACTTTGGTATTGGGACAACGGTCACGTTGCGATGCATATAAAGTGAAATTTATACTGAAACCACCTCCGCCGTGAGACTCGTTGGTATTATTGATACTTTTCCGTTGTAAGTGAACTTACAAGAAAATGTAAAGTCGATTTTTTTTCAAGCATAGTTTTATATTAAAACTTTCAATATTACAATCTAATTAATATGTCGTTAAAAGTTTGTAATTTTAGTTAATTTATTTAGCTCTAAAAAGGATCAATGTGCCAGCAATTGAAATATTAGTATGAAATTGAAGCCCATAAATGCGCGGTGTTGAGTTCCCACTCAACACGCGATGCATCGAAAATTCGGCGGTAAGTGGGAAACTGAGTGTCTAAGCACTAGGTTCCTTCAGCTCACCCTACTGTATGCGGGATACGGCGTCAATCTGAAAAAAATCGCACTCTCATTTCTTCTATTGCCCTAATAAATCTTGTCTCTTTTACCATAGCAAGAATAGTCCATAAATTTAGAAAAAACTTGATAATATTACTTAGATAATCCACTGATCTGCGACTGCGACCTGGCGTGGTACGAGAACTGGCTCGCCGGTCTAAAGGACCGCGACGACGAAATGATGCAGAAGAAACGCACCATCTGCACGATGGTCAGCGAGCACCGCGAGTACAGCGTCGCCAAGATGCCGCTGGACAAGATGAGCTGCAAGCGGAAACCAGGAGTTAGGGCGTCCGGTGCTACCAATGTATGCCCCTTGTTGCTCGCACATTATATCACGTTCGCCGTGGTAAGATACTTCTAGTTTCTTTCAGTAATTGTAATATTATTGAAACGCTCTATTTCATAGTCGGTTATAAGTAAATATCATTGTATTTTTAATTTGTTACTTTATTACTATTAAATTTATCTTCAACATTCCGTGTTATTATAAAAAAATAGTAATAAAATGTCGCCAACAATTTTCCTAAGCCTCATACAAAAATGTAATTAATGAAAAATTTTATTTAACGAAGAGTCAAGTTAACTGTGGCCGGATAACTTGTGTTCTTCGTGTTGTTTTATTATTTTCGACATTAAAAAAATCATATACATATCAAATTTGGCTGAAAATGTAGATTTTGGAAAGGATTTGTGATAAGGATGGATTTTAAAGGTGTGATAAATGCATATATTTAACGAAAACGATTGTAATTTGTAGAGCAAAGTCGTAACTAAAGTAATTTAGGAAGCACAACGTACTAATGGGTACATTTTAAGTATAAATGTGGATTCACAAAGTTTAGATACAACTTTGTTGTATAAATCATACAATAATACCTTACTTTAGCGTAACAACTGAAAGTAGGTCATTCAAACGTAGAATTCGATGAAACGGCTTGATGTTTTGATGAATTGAGAATTTGTAATAAAAATTTATGGAAATCTTCACTTCTAAACAAACGCTAAAAAGCTGACGTTAAAAATATTTAGTATTTTTTATCTTTTACCCCTACCTCTAACATTATGTAATCTATTAGTAGGCTTTTGCGCATTTACCATGTTGACTATTCAATAATATAATATTGTTGACGCCTTTTTGGATTGGATTTGAATCAACGGTATATTGGTCTAGTGGTTTATGGTGTATCGCCCTTTGACCGGAAGATCATGAGTTCAACTCTCGTATAAATTAATCTTAGATTATTTATATACCTATAAACTAGTATAAAATAACATAAAAATATTAAAAGAAATATAAGTTGAATAAACGAGAGCGAGTAATTGAAGCTTACTCAAAATTTATCTTACTTTTGTTATAAATAACATTAACATTTAAGTTAAGCGTATTGTTGGAGCAGATTCTAATATGAGTTCAGACATTTATATTTTGATATATAATTGCGGGGCTCGTATAGTATTAAAACTTTCCTAATGTTTCCTTCTAGCTCTACCTCTTATTTGTGTTGGTTTTATTCCAAACTCGATGTTACATAGCCCTGAATGTATCGTAGATTAGTTATAGTTAAGTGTTAGTTATATTATCTTTATAAATTATATACTGTTGATAAGTTTTTATTTGTTTTGCATGAAAGTTAATGGACTTCATCATCGATATTAGACGCATGGTTGGAGTTATTATTATTTTTATTATTATAAAATATTTTTAGTTTGAATTGGTTTAATTCCTATGTTTTATCTACAGGCGTATGCTCCTAAGTTGCTTCAGCTTTAGTTATATCATTTTATATTATAATATAGTCTAATATTGATTAGTGAAGTAATAAATGTGACTCTAAACTATTTGCTTCAAACAATTTATTTGCAAATATAATATATTGCATGTTCTTATTTCAATGCACAAGATAGCTTTCCTAGTAGAGTGTTATTTTTAAATTATTATTGTCATTTTAATACTATAATAAATAAAAATGAACTTATTTAAGTGATAAAATGTAACCAAAAACATATCCCCTAGTCTGAATTACATAAGTATATTTAAGTACATACATATATTGATATATACAATGTTGCGAAATTGAAGCTTTCAATGTGATATCCTTTTATAAATAAATAAAATATATAAGGAAAGTAGCAAAAATTAACTTCTCCCTAGCGTTTTTGAATGTTGTACGTGAATCTATAAGAAATGATAAATGCGTGTAGGACGCGAGATTGAATACCTATATTGTATTCTATATACACGCGTTTATCTATACACTATATTGTAATAATATATAAATAAAATCAAAAGTATCTATTACATAAATATTTCTTGATATTGATATAAAGTATTTACTCACTTAGCTTAAGTAACTAAAGCACAGATTTTTCTATGTTTTTGCACCTACTACATACTCGTATGTATATTTATATCAAATCGGAGTCGAAAAACCTGTTAGTTAAGAATTAATAAAAATATAATCTATTTATTATGGCGAAATAGAATATATTCATGTAACATTATTTTATTAAAATAATAAATGTTATAACATTTTATTCAGTGAATACAAGTCAAAGCGCGGTTTGATCTTAATTTGCTCAACGATTCGTGGTTATAAACACGTCTGTAACAGAACACAATAACGGAAACAATATTTAAACAGAATAATGTTATTAAAGCCCGTATTTATAAATATTGATAATGATAGGGCTCTCAAGATCGATCTCAAACTTGAGAGCGGTTCATAGATAGATACTGATCCCAGACACTACTGGACTGGCTATAATATGAATAGATCGTGCTGCGCTTTGATTGGTGACTCATTTGATGATGATATATCGATTTCATCTTAGATCTATTATATAGTTATATGACGCAAGTTGAATATATTTGAGTAAATTATCATAACTTTAATAGTTTTAATTAATGGAACCAACATCAAACATATCGGGGAGGTGGAGCACACGTATAATGAAGCAATAAGCGCCGCCAACCTAACAAAGCATATCAATTTAGCATTAAGTCTCGTGTAATCAGCCAACATCGGATTGAGATTGAATATCGATTTTGAATCGATGTATCGATTCCTTCGACATAGTTCTTACAAGAGATACGATAAACTAATTGAAAATTCGATGTTTATATTATATACTTGTTGTAATTGTTCTCGTATTTAATATTATTATTGTTGTTGTGTGTTCCGACGCTTGGGTGATTCAGTGTTTTATTCTTCTCTTTAATCGATTATATAATAATAGTGTTTAAATCGATGTGTGTACAACCTTATTGACTTGACAGCAATAATTTTGAAAATTTGATTATTATTGTTACTCCGTTTCTCCTTTTAATCAATATCTTAATGTTGTTGAATATTAGAAGGAAGTGTTCATTCTAGTTTATAGTCACATTTATTATTTATATAAGTAATAAAATGTAATATTGAAATTTCGCTGTAAAGGTGTATCAAATTTTGATTTTAATAAAAATATAAATACGTCTAACATTGTGTTTTATTATTAACTGTATATTAGTTACGAGGTTGCCACTTGGTCCTGCGCCTTATATTTCAGTTAAAATAATACTTAGTCGCGAAGACTGAACAAACACATTTGAAGAGTTTTCAAGAGTCTTGGCAGCGAAATAATGGGACCGGCACTTGTGTTAAAATACTTTGAGATCTGACGAAACTTTTAATAGGTAGGTATGTCATGACAAAAAATGGGGAGTCTTTTTATATAATAAATCGACAGACATCACTTATTAATTCAATATTTATAAGTTCATAATTTTGAAATAAAAATCTATTTTATTCACTATTATATTAAACTACGCTATAAATATTGTATATTTATTGACAGGGAAATCTGATTGATAGGTATTTAGTTTGGGATCGGCCAGTCCAGACCAATGACGGATTAAGGACTTCGTTTCTGTGACGTTAGTAAAAGCTAGGCTAACCACGTTCAATTTTAATTCAAAGTTTACTGTAAGGTTTAGAGGCAAAAATGGTGTGGCGCTAGTTCAGATAAAAATTAATAAAATCTTCTTCAAGCTGTATCCCGCACGCTGCAGGATAGGCAGAGGGAACTTAGTGTAAGACACTCCGCTCCCCACTTTCTGCCGAATTCTGGAGGCATTGCGTGTTAAGTGGCAGAACTCAACGCCGCACTTTGCCTCGACACCAGAGCGAAGAAATGGAAATATAAAATAAATACAATCATATATAAAAAAAATAGAAGCCAGTGTGGCTGTCCCATCCTTTTCCGGCTAGACATTTTGTAATAGTGAACTCTCAAAGAGAATTCTTGCTTAGAAAGCAAAAGAGACATGCCAAGACTAGCCTTATGTTGTCTTTCGTCTACTATTTGTATCGACCGTTACGTAATATTACTAAATTATATTAAAACTACAAAACTTTCCGAAATTATATGCTATTTACTAAGGTACATATTATGAAAATGTATTTTTTTAGTTTTCCCTCTGTATCCCGTACACAGCAGGATAAGCAGAGGAATTTTAAAAATAAAAATTAAAACCAAACTCTGCACAAATACTTTAATAAATGGAATAAATACTTATTTAAATTATGCAGAATTATTTTATGAAAGGATATTTTTTATCATAAGGCAGAGGTAACCTAGAGTTAAGACACACCGTTTCCCATTTTCCGCCGAGTTCTGGAGGCATTGCGTGTAGAGTGGTGAAACTCAACGCCGCGTTTTGCCTCTACACCAAAGCGAAGAAATGAAAATATAAATGTAAGTAAATATTTTATTTCCTCGAGTAGGGATCGAACCTTTGATTGTACAGTCACACTTTGTGCCGCTGCGCCACGACTGGCCTCAAGTTTTAATAAAAGTGGTAAATATCACATTTATTTATACTTAATATACTATTCAAAATTCTAAAGTTTCAAACATTTATTTTACAGTGTAAAAATAAGCTCCGCAACGAACGTCATGTTGAAAAATTTCGTTAAAAAGAGAATAAATTATGAATGCAGTCTGAAAAATTATATAGCTCTATACATGGCTACAAATATTTTTCATATAAATTTTAACGCTTAATAGGGTTTTATTTTAATAAGCTTATATCAGTTTATTTGTTAAAAAAATCTTGTGTAATTTTATTGACATGTATTTTGTTACATATGTCGAAAGCCATCGACCATCGCGAAGTGGAAGAGGAAAAAGTGTTGTTGTGGATAAATTTTGATTTTGTATTTTAACTTTATCATTTCCCCGGTCTTGTAAAACAAACGCTGAGTCAAGAAGCATGTTATTATTAGATTTTCTATGTTTATTCTGCAATTCCCTTAAAAATAATTTAACTACTATTCATATATGAAGTACTTTTAATTGCTATCTTTAATTCATTTTGGCAAATTTAACATTTGGTACATACAAGCAAAATATAATATTAATATATAACAGGCAGCCGTAATGGCGCAAGGACACAAGCGGACATCTTCAAACGCAACGTTTTTGGGTTCAATTCCCATTTGGGGGAATAAAATATTTAATATTTTCATTTTCTTGCGCTGGTAACGAGGTAAGGTGGGACGTTGAGTTCAAAAAGTGTCTTAATGGGAACGAAGTATCTAAAAACTACATTCCCAAGTTCCTTCTGCCCACGTACTATATGCGAGATACAAGATAAAAAAAAAACTACCCACAACATACAACAACAACAAATAAATAGTGACAAACAGAAAAGCTTAACCTCTTTACGTGTTTCAATATTTCGTTTCAAATAAAACACGATAAATGTGGGAACTAATTCAAAACAACTAGGCAATGCCTTACGTCGCTTGATTCATTGCGTTTCCTGCCACGGGACGACCGCTGTGAGGTAATTTCTCACATTCCGCCGCTAGTGCCTCTCTATCTGTATCTGTTTAATGACTGTAGCTTCCAATATTGCTTTGAGTAATGGCGTGTTATGTTGTTCTGTTATATCGGAAATATATATATTGGAAATATGGGAAATATTATATATGACATATATGATATATGGGAAAATATATTTTAAACTATTTATTAGAATTGGAATGTAGGTATTTGGCCAGCCTGGCTCAGGAGAATAAGGGTGTAACTGTATGCGACGATTGTGAGTTTGATATTCACTTTTGGGAATGACGTATTATTTATTAATATTTTCATTTCTTCGCTCTGGCACCAATGTAAAAGCCAGGCATTGAGTTCCACGTAACACGCCATACCTCGAAAAATTTGGCAAAGTGGGGAACAGAGTGTTTTAATATTAGGTTCCCTTTGCCTACTCTGCTGTGTGCAGGATACAGCGTGAATCTAATTTAATCTATTTAATTTTAATAATAATGTACATTGTAAACGAAATATAAGTTAAATCAAAAAATATGTTCATAAGCTCTGTTGCATTTCTTTGTATTAGCATCTCCGAAAAAAGTTTCGATATTGAAATTTTAGTATAAAGAAGTATAATATAATAGGTAGAGCGTGTAATATTAAATATTTATCTTTTTTTAGTTTCACATCGTAACCCGTGCGTACAGCAGCGTACCTGGAAAGCTAATGTTGAGACACCCCCGTTCACATTAAGACACTTCCGTACCTCACTTTCCGCATTACGTGTTAAGTAGCGGTACTCAACGCCTCGCTTTTCCTCGACATAGGGCGAAGAAATTGAAATATTAACAAATAATATATATATTTTTTTATTTTTGAGGCCAGTCGTAGCGCAGGGGCACAAAGTGTGACTGTAAAATCGACTGGTTGTTGGTTCGATCCCCACTCGAGCAAATTAAATATTTACTTAAAATTATATTTTCATTTCCTTGCTCTGGTGTCGAAGCTAAGTGCGGCGTTGAGTTCCGCCACTTAACAATTGCCACGCAATCCCTCCAAAACTCGGCGGAAAGTGGCGAAAGAGTGTCTCAACACTAGGTTTCCTCTGCCTGCCTTGCTGTGTGCGGGATACAGCGTGAAGCTGATTTATTTTATTTTATTTAATAATTAATTTCCTGGAGTGGGAGTCGAACCCACAACATATCGTGTTCACAGTCACATACTTGTATCACGACTGGCTTCCTTTATAATTGTTACTATAATTAACCACAGGTCCCACACGTCATTTCTACATTTCTGTATAAGTTAAATATATATCACAACACCCAACAGGTAATATAGCGCTGTGTTAAAATAACAAGATAATATATAACAGCTATTTTGGGAACACTTTCTATGAATAAAATTATTACGTACACGTACATACAGTCGTGAATGTAAGCCTTCTCTTGTTATCTTTCAGAGATTTAATATAATAGTTTCATAACCTAATGGTCTTACCATTATTATGTGGGAGTGGAGTAGCTTATCAATATAGATCCTAGCAGGAAGAATGCAAAAGGAAATAATATATATTTTTTTCATTTTATATCGGCAATGAATATAATGTAATAATAGTAATAATCAGCTTCACGCTGTATCCCGCACACAGCAGAGTAGGCAGAGGGAACCTAATGTGTTACTCCGTTCCCTAATTTCCACCGAATTCTGGAGGCATTGCGTGTTGAGTGGCGGAACTCAACGTAGCCCTTTGCCTCGACACCTGAGCGAAATATTTGATTTACTTGAGTGGAGATCGAACCCACAACCAATCAGTTTAAAGTTACACTTTGGGCCCCTGCGCCGGGACTCACATTAACTTTTATTTTACCTAAATATAATCTGGGTGTTGCTTACTGGGATTTTGATGTAGCCTACCCTATCCTAATCTATCAGAAAAAAATCCCTATTATTTAAATCAGCTTCACGCTGTATCCCGCACACAGCAGGGTAGGCAGAGGGAACGTAGTATTAAGACACTCCATTTCCCACTTTCCGCCGAGTTCTGGAGGCATTGCGTGTTGAGTGGTGGAGCGCCGCGCTTTCCCTCGACACCAGAGCGAAGAAATAAAAATATAAATGTATATAAATATTTCACTTCCTCAAGTGAAGATCGAACCCACAACCAGTCGATTTTACAGTCACACTTTATACCTCTGCACCACGACTGGCCTCACCAAAGTATTACCAACTTTGAAATTAATATTTAAAGTCAAATTTGTAAAATATACATGGCCAAGTGTTATGGAATTTTCTTTATTTTTGTCTAATTCTTTTTTCATTGGAAATTTCCATTATTTAAAATTGAATTGAACATTATTTATCATTACAAATTTATTAATATGATCATAATGATGTGTTATTATTGAATTAAATAAAAATATTAGGAATAGAAAAAAGTGTAGTTGTTAATGATACTAAGTTTAATCATTAATTATTAATAAATATATTAGTAAATTTCTCATTGGTCGAGATCAAGGACGGAAAGATTTTAATATAAGGGTTTAAAACCATGTTAAATAATGTTTAGGCTTGTTAGAAATTTTTTTAATACATTCAAATATAATACTGAATATGTACCATAAATATAATTGACGTATAGTCGCGACCCCGTTGTGATAGTAATAGAGTATGACACTTTTTGCCCATCCATCCTCTAACAATCAAACGCAAAAAAAGCATTTTTTTTAGGAAAAAAAGTAAGTAATAACTCACTAAAACTGTTTTAGACATAATAATACTCAAATTTTGTTTACATGAAATTTAAATAGTACTACTTTTTATTGGCAATTTAGTAGTTAAATAATAATAGAAACAGAACAAAATATGACAAGCAAAATTTACAAAAAAAAGTGATTTAATATAGAATTTTCACAAATATACCTACTGTAACAGTATGTACCTTGAGTATAAGTTAAACATAAATAAATTAATTAAATAAAATATGCATGGCAATACAAATAAATAACATAGTTAATTATGAATAATACAAACTATATATTTTGAATAAAATATTAATCGAGACGAGTTCGTGTATTGTCGTCCCGAGTGTCGCGACCGTCGTTCCGTATATATAGGTGATGGTGATGCTCGGAAGGCAGCGGTCGAGTCGAACTATTAAGTACTACGGTACAAATAAATATGATGCACATAAAGACTCGTACCAAATGTATAAAAAATATAATGTGATAATTCGAAGTCTATCATGATACGATCTTTTAGGATCGAATTTCTTATAAAGGCAATATATGTGTAGGAGCGACACATATTGTGGTTCAAAGTGATCTTTGAACATTAGTTGCTTGACGTCGCGAAGGCTGACGTGATGGGCTTATGCGAACTGTTATAGCGACATTAACTATGTCGTGGCTGACGCCGTCTCGCAGTACGCTCGCGGTACGTAAGCTATGCTTGTATGGCGTTGGTCATTGATATATTGTGTACCACTTCTACGACTTGGTATACGACTAGTAGGTGTGTGGTGCTGTTATGTCCCAGCTCCGGTGTATGTGGTAGTGTCCGCCTGTCTTGTACGGGTGTGTGGTGCTATTTTATGTCCTGGAACTCTGGTGTATGTAGTAGTGTCCGCCTACGGTTCGAGACACGACTGTGGGGTGTGTGCCGTGCATTTATTTAACATATCGGCCGCCTTGTGGTAGTGCGTTCGTTCCAACGACTTATATTGATCTCACAAATCAATTAACATCACGAATCACTATTCTAATACAATCTTAATATAAACAAGCGTAACAAGTACCTTCGGAAAGATCACACACAAACGTCCCGGAGAGTTCAATAAGACTGTTGTAGCCGCAGTCTGGTAGGAATTCACGGTGTAGGGGCGGGGAGGGGCCCGTACTCTTTCTTCCTTTTATTATAACTAGTTCGCAGTTATAGTGGAGAGGAAGATAGGACGCACTCTTGGCTTATCTTCGGACGATCTTCGAGTTATGACAATGTTATATTGTCGAGTCTACAGTTATCTAAATAACTGACACAAGAACAACTTCTGATGGCAAATGTCTTATTAAAGCGATACCTTCTAATGGCATGAATAAAATTCTTAACACTGTTACTTCTGAATCTCTAAAAGATTTTGGGTTCTTCACGATCACAACTATAAAGAGTTCTAACCACTAGACACATCACGAGCCAAGGCATTAAATATTAAATAATATTTTAAAAGGTGTTTGGAATATCAGTTACACTACAATATAAAATTAATCATAATTCTAATATTATGACTGAACCAGGATTAGTCATAATAATAATAAAGACAGCCCTTGTCCGTGAAATTGCCTTCTCGATCATATTGTTTGCCAAGTTTATCCTAAAACGTGTCCATTAAAAGCCCGATACAGCGATATTATCAGAGCTTATCTCGATATGGATTATTATTAGAAATAATATGTCAGTCAGTTCACATAAATTACCTGTCAGTATAGTAATATAGTAGTTGTGATGCTCAAATAGATACCAATTTACAGTAAGTAGTACCTAGATTTATTTTACCGTTGTTTTTTTTTTAGATATTTTCGATTTTTTTATGAATTTATTTTTGAACTATTTCAATTGTAAAGTTTTTGAATTTGTTAATTACTTTTTATAATAATTGGTTAACATATACATGACCGTTGTGAAATAATTTGTGACTTACAGTCATACAAAAAAATAATTACACCAACAGGTTGTGGGTTTAAAACCCAACAGGTTGTGGGTTTAATTCGCTAACTCGAGGCATATTTAATATTTGCATTTTCTCGCAAAAATACGATGTTCAGTTTCGCAACTCAGCACGCAATGCCTTGTAAATTCGGCGGAAAGTGAGGTATGGAAGTATTTTAGGGGGAGTGGAATGTCTTAATACTAGTTGCCCAGGGTCCCTTTGCTTACCCTGCTATGTGCGGGATAGAGTATTAAACTAAAAAAACTTACTTTTTTTTAATTTTTAAATAAGTGTCACTATCATTGAATGTATATTGAACTTATATATTTGTATATAAATTTTATCGGAAAATGGAATAAATTAAAAAATATATATAATATATCCAATAATTTCTGGAGAGTCCAAGAGCAGGAAAGTCGATACTAATGTTAAGTAATAGTGAAACAATGGTTCCTGTTAAAGCTTCTCCAGACCACCAGTACAATTTGTTTGATGTTGAACGAACATCAAACGAATAAAATACCTTTGATGTATATCTGAAATTGAACTTATTATTTTAAATCTTATAATGATATTTACTTTAGTTTTATTTTTAGATAATGCAGGTAGCACGCGTGGGCTTTTTGAAGAAGCAAAATAATCCTGTTCGTGAGTTTATAAGGTAAGAGATATATTGTATGTATGTTAATTTATTATATTAAAAAAATATTATTTAAACGAACTAGTCACAGAAAAATAATTATTGTGATTATCTTATCTAATCTAAATTAAAATCAGCTTCACGCTGTATCCCGCACATAGCAGGGTAGGCAGAGGGAACCTAGTGTTAAGACACTCCGTTCCCCACTTTCCGCCGAGTTTTAGAGGCATTGCGTGTTGGAGTGGCGGAACTCAGCGCTACGCTTTACCTTGAAACCAGAGCGACGAAATGAAAATATAAATGTAAATAAATATTTAATTTCCTCGAGTGGGGATCGAACCCACAACCTTTCGATTTTACAGTCACACTTTGTGCCTCTGTGCCACGACTGGCCTATCTAATCTAATCTAAATGATGAGTTAAAATGTTATTACTCATCAATATATCTTCGAGTATATAAGTCTAATTACGAAATTTAAACTATTTGAATATCGATCAATATTCATAAACGTTGAACGTTTCAGTAGCTTTTAGGTTTATTATGTGAAGTACGCAGTAAAAGATATTTTTTTTAAAATAATTTTAATAGCAACCGAGAGATTTTGTTCACAGGAATACTTCATGCAGCAGAGGATGGCTTCGTATAGCAGTACATATATTTTTTGGTGCCATCATTGTAATTAGTTTCATTTTAATTGTTTTAATGGCACTGGGTCAGCCTCGCCAGCAGAATGCAATTCTACATTCAAGATGTATCGTTATCCAATGTACAGTGAAATGTAATGAAACACCCTACTATGGGTCATATGAGGAACAAATTATAAATGCAGTTTCGGTACGTTCCTCCACAAACTCCTTTCTTTTGTATCTTTACAATATCAAATTTGAAAATATCCATTCATGTTGTTAATTGTTTTAGGAAGCCACTTCCAACTGTAAAAATGTAGCCTTACAACTGAATGAACCAACTTTCAGAAGTGGCATAGTACCTGAAAATTGGTTGTCGAGAATTCATTCGCCTGTTCGAGAATTGACTATATTTGGAGGGAACATTAAATTTATTTCACCATATGCCTTTATGACCATATTTGGAAATAATTTAAGGACACTCATTTTAGAAAAAATTGAAATAAGTTTATGGCAATATGATATGTTACTAGGACTCTCAAATTTAGAAAGATTACATTTAATTGATTGTATATTTGGAACAATCGAAAGAAAAGCTATAAAGGCAGTAGACGGTAGCCTAAGATTTTTGAAAATAATGTCTAATAGTCATTGGGACCCCATTAATATCACAGGTTCCGCACAGACTACATTAACAGTTGTAGATTTTTCATCAAACAATTTAGAATATAATTTACAAAATGCAAGTTTTTCAAAAATCAATCATTGTCAAGTACTAATATTGAATTCTTGTAATATTAAGGCAATTGGTTCTGGTACTTTTGATTATTTAGAGGAAATAGAAGTTTTATATTTAAATGACAATCATCTGGTTACTATTCCAGTAGGATTATTTGATGAAATTTTACCCTTAAGACCAAGGATTGCTTTGCAAGACAATTTGTGGCATTGTGATTGTTCTGTCACTGACCTGAGAAAACTTACCGTCAAAGATCTACTAATTGTCGATCCTATTTGCCGTTTTCCTGATGCTGTACATGGTTTATCTTTTTCGGACTTCGAAGGATATTGTCAAAAAGACCGTGTCATAGAAACTGTTAAGACGAAATTTAATAATAATTCTATCGTATCAATTCCTAATTCAAAATTATGGCACAATGTGTCTGGAACTATATATATGAACAGAACTTGTCAAGACAAAGTAACTCCTATAAAAGTCTTTCCTTATAAACATAATAAATGTGTCTTAAACAGAATAAGCAGTAAAGATATGAGCTGGATATACTACAATGTAAACCACGACATGATGTCTTCTTCAAGTGATTGGATAAAACCTTTGTATGTCGTGGAAAATAATCCTTACTCGATGTTAGAAATTGCAGCATCTGAGGAGCCAGGTTTAGGACTTTTATGGTATCGTTCGTCTTGTATAAATGAAATATACTGCGTTAATACTATTCCCAACTCACTAAAAATCTATAATATGCAATCTGGCATTTACTACGTATTCTGTCCATTTACTTTGGCCTTTGGTACAATACTCACGGAAAAATGTATATCTTATGACTTAAATAACTTTGGACGTGTAAAAACATTTAGTGAGAAATCATTGATAACAATTATTGTTATCTCTATAGGCTGTTTATTAGGTGGCGCTATAACTGTATATGTACTGATTCACAAAAACCCATACTTGCTAAAAGGAAATAAACGTGTTATATTTGTTAAGCACAAATCCATTAAAGCACTAATTTTACCTCCACAGTCATCAAAAATAAACAATATCGTTAGTGAGCCAAGCACTATAACAAAACACGTTTTTGAGAAACAAATATTTTTAATACCAGATAATTTAAATACATTATCTCCACAGAGCTACCTACGTTCGATTTCTATGAGGAGTAGTGATAGTAACGAAGCAGGTTACATATCTCCATTGCAGCCCACCGAGGAACAACTGAGTGAATGGCGTTCCAATCAAATTGTAAAACAACTTAATGACACGGTAGCTTCTGATTCTGAAACACTTGCCACGTCATGCATTTACGACAGTGATTCTTTACCTTACTATTACGTACCTATTCACACCAACGAGAGAATTTATGAAGTGCCGAAATAATTGTAAGCCTAACACACATAATGTTTCCAATAAATTATAGTTTTGACGCCATTTAAATGTGCATAATTCTCGTTGGGAGTTATTATCGTACTTCAACTGTCATAAATCATCAGATCGAGGAAGCGGTAAGACCATTTATTCTGGTCGCGTGCGAGACGCTCAAATCGGTCAGCCATATGAGCACGTCCGCGCCCTTTAAGCGAATCAATTTCGTACAGCTGATTCAAATGAGCTGCGCCAGCGCAGTCGACATGTATTGTCTTCGTCATTGGACGGCCGTTCTATTTCTAACGTGTGCTTGGAATCAACTGTACCCTTTATTAAAGCAATCAAAACCGGGCGTGATCTAGTCACATGGCGTTGGCACTTGTTTCTAATTAATTATTTTATTTAATTTACGTGTTTTACACGTGTTTTAAAATATTCGATTAATTTATCACTTTGGACTTAACAAAAAGAAGTTAAATAAAAAATTATAAGTCCACATTTGTGAAGAATAACTTTATATAAGCATGTTAGTAAATTTATCTGAAATAAATGAACTACATTTTGTAAAATTGAGTTGTTGTATTTAAAAATAATAGTCATAATTATTAGACTATAGTACCTATATTTATGTGTATTTCATAGACCAAAAAAACACAAATAAGAGAAAAAATTAAAAATAATACTTTATTGAATAAAAAAGTCGCTTCTCACGAATTAAAAATGTAATATATAACAATATAAATTTAACAACAACACGAAATACATAAGTATGCATCCCTACAAACTATGATCGCCAATTTCTCGTGGCATAGCATTTTAGAATTTTATTGTACTACGAGTATATGGCATTTCCTGAAGATTTTTAGAGTGACTCGATGGTAAAGGATCGTGTAAAGGATGAAAATATACGTGCCGCCGATCTTTTATATATACATACTTTGGTATCTTTATGGATCGATTAATTTATAGGAAATTGTTAGAGTGGCACGAGGGTAAAGGATTATGTAAAAGATGATAAGAGAATGTAGGTGCCGCCGGTCTTTTACAATTAGCCATTTAAATTAAATACGGTATTGTTTATTCCTCATTCTGTATTTGTATATGTAACTTCAAATTTATAAAATTATGCATCATATATTTTTAAGTGTAAATAAAGATATATTAATAAAAAAGATTTTTATTTACTTAAAAAATTTTCTACTTTCCCTAAGAAGGACTTAAGCAATAACAAATTTTTGTTCTGTACATGTTACACATCATATCTATTGCTTAGGTATAGTATTCTCAAGCCCTATTTTTGTAACATAATTAAAGTCTACATTTCTAATAAGAAATGTCAAAAGTATATAACAATAGTTATACTTTTACACAAGAAGAGTTGAACTTTTTTCAGCTTCACTCATTTTCCCGCATGCAGGAAAGGTAGAGAGAACCTGGTGTTGAGACACTCCATTCTAAGCTTTCTGCTCGATTAAAATGTTGACTGTGTGTTGAGTGGCTAATTATTATAAACGTCGGGCTTCCGTTGAAAATTTGAATGTCCCAACTGACATACACGATGGTGTCCTATGTTTTACATACGTAGTTCAATCCTCCCAATCATACATCCAACTATCTATAACTTTACGGAAGTTTCTATTTCTGTTCAAATATTATGCTATTATTATACTTTATACTTGAATACTAAAACTGTTTAGAATTCCGACAAACGTACAATAAAGCAAGAACATTTCTGATTATCTTTTTTAAACTGAATTTATATCTTTGAAATCTTAGACAGCTTTCAGTATAAGCTTTAGCTTTACAAGCCAGACTATGGAAATGATCTGAGACTTGAAAGATTGCTTATCTTTTTATTTGTAGAGTTTGAAATATAATAGCAAATGTTTTTACGGAATTGTTCTAAATCCCACTACTATTTGGGCTTACTCTCTTTATCTACCAGATTAAAAAGTGAATATCTAAATCTCCTCGTAGGAATTGGACCCAAAACTACTTAGAAGTAGTAGAGCGTCACAAAATATAATATGACTATAATGGCCTATTATAGTTTTTTTTAGTTTCACACTGTTTCCCGCAAATAGTGGAGTGGGCAAAGGGACCCTGGAAGCCTAGTGTTAAGAACTGAACCCCACTTACCTCATTACCAAAATGAGGTAATGAAAATATTAAATATTACATTTCCTCGAGTGAGAATCGAACCCACAACCGATTGCGCTTACGACTGGCTTAATATTGACGTTAATTTGATTATTTTATAACTTAGAGTCTAAGTGTTAGTCTAAGTCGACAAAATCGTCTACGAATTAGACTTAAGATTTTCACTAAACATAACCATCAATTTATTATTTCAGCAAAGGAAGTAAGTACTACAATGTAAATCAAATTTGAAAACTCCATTTCTTTACATAGTTTAAATATGGTTTAAATATAAAACTTCGTCAGAATATTTTGTTCTCTGCCTATTTTTAGAGGTAAGTTCTATTAATTGTAGAGCACCTGCATTTGATTATAATCTAGATTAGACGTGTGTAAGACGTTTATTTTATATAGAACGCGATGTGCCTGTATAGGCCAATGCCAAGTATTGTAAACACTGAATATCTATTTACATTATATTTATAATATGTAAGCATTTTTCATAAATTATTTTCTTAGGTTTATGCTTTTTTCACACATGTAGGAGGATTGGCTACCTTTTTTTTAAAGCTTTTTTAATTATTATTATTATTTTAAGATTGCATGAAGAATGGCAGAAAGTGAGAGATAGAAACTTTATCTCACAAGAGCAGGAAAATAATAATAATTTAAATAAAACTATCCACTACTGGGCATTGAATTCGCAACCATCCCGTTTTAAGTCAGGCACTGTCCCATTATGCCACGATTTTTTGAGCTTCACGCAGTATCTTAGCATTAAGATACTCTCCGTAATGAGAATCCCAGAGAGAGAGAATCCACAACCTGTAGCGTTTACAGTCTCACTCTTGTAGTTCACAACTATGTTACGCCTGGCTTAAAATAAACCAATATATCACTGCATATTAGCATATTGAATTTTAATCTAGTTTATGACCCAATAAGGACTTATACTTATCGGACCCAAGACATTTTTTCAATTTAACGTTTGGTTCTGTACCTACGTGGATAGTACTCGAGTCCCAGCTTCCACAAACCGCATAATCAGTTCGATAAATTTAGTTCAAAATTGCCGTTCTCAAGCATCTCTTTCTCTCGCGTCAGTTGTCGGAGTGTGTGTTAAGTTCCTTCGGATATGTGGGAAAATTGAGTCTGCTTTTTCATCAAATGATTCCTAACTATAGTAAAGTGAGCTCGCATATATTTACATATTTATTGTCACAGTTGTTAACGTATACATATATTTTTTTCAGCTTCACGCTGTATCCCGCATGTAGCTCGATAGACAGAGGGAGCGAAATGTAGAGACCGCTTCCCACTTTATGTCGAAATCTGGCGGCGTTGCATGTTGAGTGGCGGGACACGAGAGCAAAGAAACTGAAATATTAAAATATTTCACTTCCTCAAGTGTAAATCGAACCTACAAGCTTGTGACTGACACGCTTGTTACTCCACGACTCTATTGATACACATTTAATTTTATTTTTGATAAACTTTTTAACTTTATTTTTAACTTTTACCTACATTATATTAAAAATAATAATTAAATCAATAATGTCTGAAATCCGATTCTTACCAAAGTCAATTTAAAATGTCAGAGGACACGTAGTTTGAAACCTTTTTGGCGCTCTAAAACGCTACTTTATTGTTGGTTGTGAAGACTATTCTCATAAGAATATAGACTCTTTTAGCACCTGTTCGATCTTGTAAATATTTAGATGAAAAACGACTATACAGTATATTCTAAATTTAATAATTTTTATACTGAATCTATTAGAATATTACGTATGCATTTGCATACGTTGGTTGCATTGTATTACTCAATATTTAATATGCACATGTGTAGATTTTGAAGAGTTTCACTGAACATTAAATAATATTTTTAAAAGGGTTGAAGGTACAAAAATATACAGCAAACAGAGATTTCTCACAAATAAATTATCTTCGCTTACCTACAAATGTAAAACATAGGACACCATCGTGTGTGTCAGTTGGGACAATCAAATTTTCAACGTAAACCCGATAATACTTAGTCAAAATTTTAATCGAGCAGAAAGCGTAGAATGGATTGTTTCAACACCAGGTTCTCTCTACCTTTCCTACATGCAGGCAAATGAAAAAAGTTTTCTTTATTCTTGTGTAAAAGTATTGTTATATACTTTTGATACTTCTTGCAGATTTGGTTTATTAGGGTTCCGTACCTTTTGAGGAAATAGGAACCCTTATAAGATCACTTTATTGTTCGTCTATCTGTCTGTCAAGAGCCTTTATCTCACGAAGGCTTGGAGTTATCGAGTTGAAATTCAAATTATTTATTCAGATCTATAGTCCCATGATTTGTAGAAAATATCGTATTTCTATAATAACTTGAAATAAATAAAAATATGGCCGTTTATATCGTTTATATCAAAAAACGCATATTTCGAAACTATAAAGGAAATCAAAATTAATAGAATACTTCCGGTTCAAGCATCTACTTAGTAGTACTTGTTCAGGAAAGAATATGAAAACTAAACATTTGTGGTTAAATCCTAAAAAATAATACTCATAAAAGGGGAGCAAAATTTGGTATTATAAGAGCCGCTGGTTTAAGTGAGAAATCAGATGACAGTGCTCTGGCTAAGCTACGCTTGAATTTCAGAAAACTCGAGACCTCCAATTTTTATTCGGAACCTTAGGTGGGCGAGCCCGACTCGCTCTTGTCTGGTTTTTTTTTCAATAGAATCTTGTACAGCCGGTTAAAATGTCACAGAAATAGCTAATAAATATAAGTTTATTTCAATGGAAGGTCCAGCAAATAAAATATTATATAATAATAAAATAATTAATTTGAAACATCAGCTTATATTTATAATATAAAGTAAATCTTTCATTCAAAATCGTTTTAGAAAAGAAAATATTTTCATATAAATATAACTTCAATTATTACAGCAACCGCTATAAGCATTTTGGTTATTTTTATGGTTACGGCTATCACAGTCGATGAGATGAGATTTGCACCTGCTTAGGTCCATCTATAAGTTAATTAAACATATAAAAATGTGTGTCAATTTGCTATTTTAGATTCCCTACACGTTTTAGCAATTGCTTTGACATTCTTTAAATTATAAATGACACGTACGCTCATTTGTTTGACTAATATTGCCTATTGCAATCGATTTATGGGTTCGAATCCAAACCGTAAAATTGTTTATATTTTTAAATGTACGAAAGTGTTTCCGGATTTTAGTTTCATTATTAGCTTTAGATTCTACAACAAATATATAATTTTGAGGCATTGCCTTTTTAGTTGCGGAACCCAACGCCGCGTTTTGCCTCGATACCAGACTGAACAAATAAAGAAAAAAAGACCAATCGTGGCGCAGCGGCACGAAGTGTGACTGTAAAACCGACTGGTTGTCGATTCCCACTCGAGGAGATGAAATATTTAGTTAAATCTATATTTCTATTTTTCGCTCTGGTGTCGAGGTGAAGCGCAGCGTTGTCCTGCCACTCATCGGAATGCCTCCAGAATTCGGCAGAAAGTGGGGAACGGAGTGTCTTAACGCTAGGTTCCCTCTGCCTACCCTGCTGTGTGCGGGACTAAACAAATGAAAATAGAATATTTCATTTCCTCGAGTAGGGATCGAACCCACAACCAGGTATTTTAAAATTTCTTTACTACATAGACATGATGGTAAATTATAATAAAATATATATCTTAGTATCTAATCACAGCTGTAGCTGTTAAAGGTTATACCGGCACTTTATAATATGACGTGCAGTTGTAAGACTAATTTGACTGTATGTTTACAATAATTCACTATGGCGGTCAACACGTTGCCCAAGTCTTGAAATAGCCTGTGTATAGATACGAAGCTCCCGATATTTTCTACAAAGGAAAACTTTATGGTAATATTAAATATGATTTTAGATTTTTTTGAGTAAAGCACTTTAAAGCTGCTTCAAATCCTGAAGGGTTATTTACAAATTACAAAAAAGAAAATATATGTTCTATGTTATATTAAAAATACAGATAAAAATATTATTATAAAAATATTCGATAGAATTTTATCTACAAAGAAGAAAGAATTCAAAATTCAATTTAAAAAGATATGGGATGTCAGAGTGGATAAAACGCTTTATTTCTTCCCCAAAATGAAAGCGTGGCGTTATCATGGCGCCGCGCAGTTCAAACGTCTCTGAACGATATTATTATATGTACAAAATACAAGTGGGGTACGAAAATGTCTTAACGTTAGGTTCCTAGTTTCCCCCTGCTTACCTTGCTATGCAAAATACAGCGTGAAACTTTTAAAAAAATATAAAAAATAGGCATGTAAACTACATTTCAATATAATTAAATAAGTTTTATAAGATATTAGTTATTGAATTCTAAATTCTATATTAAAAAAGTAAACTTTTAAATGACTTTAAGTGTATGATGTAGATATTTAAATACAGGTATTGGTAAGTTCTAAAAGTAACAGCGTTGAGTTCCGCCACTCATCAGTTCTCGGGACGTAGCGGAGAGGAGGCACAAAGTGTTTGGTTTTGACACTAGCTTATTTCAGCCTAGCCAATCAGCACGTAGTACCTCCCGAATTTGGTGGAAAATGGACACTGGAGTGTCTTAACACTAGACACTAGAGTTTACCTTGCTGTGTGCGGGATACAGTGTGAAGCTGCTAAAATATATTAATATTAATCTATTAATTAAACGTTTCATAGAATATTTTGTCAAATTCAAATTGTATTTGAATTAGATAGACAACAATTACTAATTTGTTAATCAACAAAAACAACATACAACATTTAATTTAAAATAAATATGCTAAATATGTTCATTTTAGATTTACTATAACTAAATTGAAAATTATTTACGTCTAAATTTAAACATAGTTTAAACAGGGTAATGTTTTGATATTTTAACGCTGAGTTGTGGTTAAACATGTGTGTAGGTATTAAATTCACATATTTACATATTATATATTATGGCCTTAGCTTTGGCACTTTATATATTATCTATATTTCTTTACTATTATTATCAAGAATTTAAATGATCGATCGCGCGCGCTAATCTTAGGAACTACTTGTTCGATTTAGAAGAAAATTGTATTGCATAATACATTCTTACATAATCCAGCTATACAAATAAGGCTTATATTTGATATATTTGAATTAACCCACTGTACCTCGCAGGCAAATTTATCTCGGATAATTAGAATACGATTATATGACATGGTCATATACAACATTTGACCACAGCGGCAAAGCGAGGCAAATGCTTTTTAAATTTAATGTTTTTCTATTTAATTTCTACGACAAGTTGAAAAGTTGCGGCTGAAAACTAACAAAGCGAGTTTCTTTTACTATTCGTCTCCTGTAGACATAAAAGATAAATGAATAAAATTAAAATAAAGTAGTAAAATTTAGTGGACTTTAATTCCACCAATCAACACGCAATGTCTCCAGTGAGTGGAGTGTTTTAACAACAGACTCCCTCTATCTATCTTGCTACATGCGGGTTACAGCGTGAAGCTGAAAAGAAATATATATAAAAATATAAATAATCTTGCCAAGGCTTACAGTTATATTTAAAGGGGTTCTGCTATTAATTCTTCAATTAAAAAAAATATATGTCTATCGATTGTAAAATTATTCAAAGATTTAATACTTCAGTATAAGCAAAAGTTTATTGATTTTTTTTCTTTTCTTTTTATGTAGTCATATTTGGAAAATTTAAAAATATTTTTTATGACATTTATTAGTATATAAGTTCACTAATCGTATTAAATAAAACTATAAACATAAATATTGTAAACGACGTATCTTAAGGTTTTTAAATTAATTTTGATATGACCCGTCAACGTACAATATTCGAAACAAATTATCGAAATCGATAAGATTGACTCGATTATCTCAAATCCCTTCTTGTTTTAATTAAAATGGACAGACGCACCTACAATTTCACAAATTTACATAGAAATAACTAACTACACTATATTTGGCAAACGCTCATAGAACTAAATTGTCTAATTAATTCACGGGTAATAAATTTCAATTGAAATTAGTCTTTAGGGCTTGGCTTGTACTTGTCTAAGACATATGTAGCAGACGGACAGACGTGTTAAATACGCATCACTTCCTCAGCAACAATGGTTAAAAGCGATTGTGTGGCCAAAATGTATATACTTCGGGCTGGTTACGCGGTCGGTCTGATCCCGAGCCAATCTGGGTGGGATAGTTGCTAGATTGAAGCTAGTCGCTCAAGTCGTACAGCTCAAAGGACTCGTGTTCCTCTTACTGTGGTTCGCGATTGCTTACACTCTACTGTTATTTTTTTAAGTGAGCAATGGTTAGTGTTTTTTTTTTTTTTGTGTCATTTTGTAGTTTTTTTAATTTAGTTTCGGATTTAAATGGTAATCTGGTTTAATTTCAGGAGGAACTGGACAAGGAACAAATTGCTAGTATGTATTGTGTTTGTTTAGTAATTCTATATTAAATTTTTTTTTTATGTTTTAGTGGAATTATATTAGTATTAGTGATGTTATTTTTTTATTCAAAATTTTTCTAGTCTTGAGGAAAGCTTTCGAAGCTTTTGACCACGAGAAGAAAGGATGCATCGGTACTGTGATGGTCGGTACTATCCTGGGCATGCTGGGACACGCTGTCACAGATGACATCCTTAAGGAAATTATCAACGAAGTGGATGAGGACGGTTCGTTTTAATTTATTTACTTCTCTTCAGTTCATATATATTTCTACACTAATATTGTTAAGCGTTAAATTGATTGTTAATCGCGCGCTCTAATCTTTTTTTTTTTTTTTTTTTTTTATTTATTTATTTCTTAACACTACAGACACTTGGTCTGTACCCTTTTTAAATGTATTAATTTCCTTATCATATATATTAATTACATTATCGTTTACATACAATTAATACCTATAATAGGAAAATTATATTTTTAACTTTACATTATTTTACAAAATTTTACTTAGATCTAAGGTTAAGCGAATGTCTATATATGTATATTTAACAATTTTTCACGTTACAATATATATTAAATTACATAACTATAACTAGCGCTCTAATCTTAGAAACATTGATTCAATATATTTTTTTTGGTTGTGTTTTTTTGAAGAAGACTATAGCCTATATTATGTCATTTTAATCGTTTTGATGAATAATTTAGAGTACTTATAAAATGTCATAGTAACCATAGTATAAAAGCATTTTTTTTGTTGCCCATAAACGAAATAAAAATATTAATTATTATAGTGAATATTGAAAATATAAAAGGAGCTTGGCTTAGAGAGCCATGAATACGATTCTCAGAAATATCTGTAGGCGTTAATTTAAAAAGTTATAATATTTACTAAGAAATTTTCTAAACTTTGTTTTCTTAGAAATAACAACATGTTAGATAGAACATGTTTAAACACGAATCGTTGTGTACTTTAGACTCACAGACATCAAAGTTACGATAATTAATAATAGCAAACGAAGCATAAAAGGATGAAATAACAAAATAATCTCACGTCACATACGTCACGTCACGTCACGTCACGTCACGTCAAATGGTAGAAAATATTGTAGAATTGAATTCTACTAATTTGTTAATTATTGTTTTGGCACTGATTGGCAACCGGATCGACCTGCCACTTTAAATAGCTGTCACTTGCCAAGCTATGTTCGTTGCAGACGTTAGAATTTTTTCTTAAGTAATTAATTTATTTAAAACCTCACTGTAATATAATGACGTGAATCATTTAAATTAATTTGGATTTTGTATGAGGGGATTTGTTGTAATAGAATATTAGTTATAATATTAGTTATTGTTATAATTTATATAATTTTTGATGTAAAATTATTGTCACTGCAGTAAATATATAACATAATAAATATAAAATATATTTTAATTATATTATTATAGATATATACAATTAATCAAAAGAATAAGAAAAATAAATTTATCAAAAGAAAATATTATCTATGTCTTAACATTATATTACTAAATTTTTCCTTAGAACTTAGGTGATATCGAGTTTTATATATATTTACTACTATTACACTGTATGTACTTAATTATACTTCTTTTTAAATAGGAGGTATATGTTTTGTATTTTAGAAATACATTTTATTATCTTCTAATAGATATTAGAAACTAATAAAATGTATTTCTAAATGATTTATAGTTAATTTAAAATTATTTTAAGAACACAGAATGGACACGTTCATTTATTATTAACTAGAGGCCGCCCGCGACTTCGTCTGCGTGGAAATCCTATGATAACGTAACAATATTATCAACATAAGAAATATACATCAGCATAAACATGCAGATTTTTCGATTTGGAAACATGTGAGCAAGCCACATAGAGCTGCCCATGAGAAAAACATGGCGTGTCCAAATGTAGGTCTGCTACCTTCAAGGTTTGACCCTGAGAGCATTCAGTTTTCAAAAGCGATAAATGTATCTATTTTCAATTAGGAATCAATTCCGTGGGAACTCCGGGATAAAAAGTAGCCTATATGTTATTCTGGATCTTCAGCTACCTACATACCAAATTTTATACTAATCAGTTTAGTAGTATTTGCGTGAAAGAGTAACAAACATCCATACATACATACTCACAAACTTTCGCATTTATAATATTATAGTAGAATATAAAAATTTTGCCGAACTACTGTTCTAAATCTACGTTTTCCACTTTCCGCCCAAATTCATGACATGGTTTATTGAGTGGCAAAAGTCAAAACCGCGTTCTATTCTACCTAATAAAATGATATGAAATGAAAATAATATGAAAAACATTTACATGTAATCATTTCCCTCAATAGGTCTAACCCATAAACGCAGTGACACGCTGTACTACTGTGCCATAGCGATTTCTACAACTAAAAAAATATTTTTATTAAATATTACTTTATCTGTGGTGACAACTGAAAACATGTGACACTACAACCTGTTACCACGCGGTAATGAGTGATGACTTGTACCACACGACCACATAATAAATGAAATATTGACAGTCCGACGCTCGCGTCCCGGAATTTAATAGTGGACGCTAATGTAGCGACGTAATATCGATTTATGTTTTGGTTTATCCATCAATTTGGAAACGACAAGGCATACTTCAGTAAATGTTTCTTTGTTCATGTATTTACAAAGTATTATACATGTGGACTGTTGTATATGTAATCAGAGTGAGCTTGACCCATTTGATTACATATAATGTAGAGCCGTCCAAATCGTTAGGGACCCATCCATCTATCCCACCCATCTGTAAAAGACATCTCCTCGCTGTGCGTTCTCTACCGCATTTATTATATGTTCTGAGAGTTTCCAGGTCGATACGAACTGGATACCTTCAAAAAGCGCGTCTATCTCCACTGTAAAGGCCGGCAACGCACCTGTAGCTCCTCTGGTGCTACAGGGGGTCGTAGGCAATAGTTATCACTTATCATAAAGTCACGCGTATGTTCATGTGCCTTGGATATTTCAGGAAAATAAAAAAATATATCTGAAATATTTTAAATTTAAATTTAAAATTAATTATTATTAAAATCAGCTTCATGCTGTATCCCGCACATAGAATGTGGCGTCGATCCTTACTCAAGGAAATGAAATATTTATTTAAATTTATATTTTCATTTCTTCGCTCTGGTATCGAAGTAAAGCGCAGCGTTGGGTTCTGCCACTCAACACCCAATGCCTCCATAATTCAGCGGAAAATGGGGACCGGAGTGTCTTAACACTAGGTTCCCTCTGCCTACTCTGCTGTGAGCTGGGTACAGTGTGGAGGTGATTTTTTCTCAACTTATTTGAAAGTTAGCCATAGACAGCTAAAAATTTGCAATTTGATGAAAATTTCGGCTTTGTTTAAATAATATTGTTTAACATAGTTTAATATACATATATAGTTTTGACTAATCATATTAATTCTTTTTTACTTTCGCTTAGTGGAAACAAAAATAATACATTCACAGCAACACAATTTATTGGTATAACGAAATATTTATGATATTGTTGTTTTTTACGAATTTACTTTGAATAGGTTCTAAGTATTAGCTTTTATATTTTTCTTTTTATTTATTATTTTTGATCATTAAAGAAACAACTCATTAATTTCACATTGAATATTAGTCTGTTAATACAGCGACGCTTATAATATATTTTGAATCTGTGCTCGTACGCATTGGCGGGAAAATATTATGTCATGTCTTTTTCTATATTTATCTCTACAAATAACTAATAGAATGAAGTTAAACAAATAAAAATTACATTAAAATTAAAATTACTATTAAAGGTTTATATTAATAATATTTGAAATTAAATATATAGATCGCATTACATATATTAATTACAGTAGAAGTTTATATAAGAACCACACTTAGCTTATTTCTTTTTCATTTTATATAGGAACATAATATTATGTATATGCTGAAATAATATTAAAATGTTTCAGGGTCTGGCGAGTTGGAATTCGAGGAGTTCGTCACCTTGGCCTCAAGGTTCATGGTTGAGGAAGACGCTGAGGCCATGCAGGCAGAACTTAAAGAAGCATTCCGTTTATATGACAAAGAAGGTTAAGTTTCCGTTTATATGAAAAAGATAGCTGACTTTACAATTTTTTAAGGATTATAAAATTGTATAGTCAGCAATTTTTTTATTTCCATTTAATTCATCATTAAGGTTCATAATAATTTGCAATATATTTTTTCTATTCATAAAATGGTTTGTGCTGAATTCAGATTCAGCTCAGTTGTGACATTTACGTCTATTCTATTTTTATATGTCTATTTTTATTCGTGGCGCAGGAGTAAAAGAGTGCAATTATAAACGCGACAAATTGTGGGTTCGATTCCCACTCAAGGAAATGAAATATTTAATATTTTCATTTCCTCGCTATGTTACAAAGCAAAGCGCGACGTTCCATTCTGCCACTCAGCACATAATACTTCCAGAATTCCGGGGTAAATGTGGAACGGGGGAAATTTCTTAATACTAAGTATCCAGGTTCCCTCTGCCTACCTTTCTACGTGCAGGATACAGCGTGAAGAAAAAAAAATGGATTTACGATTTGATTAAATACAAGGATATAAATTAATTAATTTAGCGATAAAAAACACTATTTTTCTGAAAAGCAACAGAAAATATTCTATGACACAAACATACTATAATTTAGAAAGGACTCATTTTCTCAACATCGTTAAAAGAAATATTCTTCTAAGCTCGTTACGCTGCAATGGCTAAGCTTAACTGTGGATGACGTATTTCGGAATTTCTCCAGGGATGTGGCACTTGGCTTACGTTATAAAGAATAACTACTTAAATGAAAAATGTGCTATAAATTTTGTGATAAAATATATGAAAAATTATATTTCATTTTCCTGTTAACTGAAATGCTAGGTATATATAAGGATGGGCACCATCTTGTTAAGAAAAAACTAGGGGAAATAAGAAATGTTATTATTTTATATATCAAAAATATGTATCAATTGCGAACTGAATTCATTAAAAGTGTCAACGTGTATGCTAAGAAATCCCTAAAACCTACACTTGGATCTCAAGTCCCATACACTGTTATAAGCTCTTCTCTCTGCATGAGAAGAGGATTACTAAGAGGAATAATAAGGATTTTTTTCTATTCTTTTCTGTTACTTTTTGCTTCACGCTGCATCGTCGCCACGTGTAGCAGCGTAGGTAGAAGGTGTGTTAAGACCCTTCGCTCCCTATTTTCCGCCGTATTCTAGAGGCATTGCGCGTTGAATAATGTAAATTGAGGAGATGTTGACACCTCGCTTTGCCTCGACGTCAGAGCGAGGAAATGACAATATTAAATACTAAATTTCCTCGAGCGGCAATCGAGCCCACAAACTGTCACGTTTACAAACACACGTTTGTGCGCCTGCGCCACGACTGGATTAAAAATATATATTTCTCCCTTTTCTATTATAATTTATCTTTATTAATTTAAAGTTAATATATACTTGAGGTCAGTCGTGGCGCAGCGGCACAAAGTGTGACTGTAAAACCGACTGGTTGTGGGTTCGATCCCCACTCGAGGAGATGAAATATTTACTTAAATTTATAATTCCATTTCTTCGCTCTGGTGTCGAGGCAAAGCGCGACGTTGAGTTCTGCCACTTAACACGCAATGCGTTTAGAATTCGGCAGAAAGTGGGGAACGGAGTGTCTTACACTAAGTTCCCTCTGCCTACCCTGCTGTGTGCGGGATACAGCGTGAAGCTGATTTATTTATTTATTTAATATACACTTCAATAAAACGCTCCTCAAACAACCGAATACTTAATTACGTTATGTATATATACTTATTTCCCATAGCGTATGAATTGTTGTTTCGACAAATGTTGTGGGACTTCATCGTTTTTATTATTTTTTTTAAAAAATAGCCTAAAATAATTACTAAATAATTTTTTACATATCAGTCAATTTACAGGCAACGGTTACATCACCACAGGAGTGCTTCGTGAGATCTTAAGAGAACTAGATGACAAAATCAGCGCTGAGGAATTAGACATGATGATTGAAGAAATCGACTCTGATGGCTCAGGAACTGTGGACTTTGATGGTAATAATGTAATATAATTTCTCTGTTCTTCGTTTTTTTTGTAACGTTGTGGCGGAACTAAACACCGCACTTTACATTGCCACAAAAAGATCATTTACTTAAGTAAAGATCGAAACCAATATTATCGGGTTAGCGGTCTGCTACTAGGTCTACTGTGACGAGGTTTCAGTATAAACATAATTTAAATTGACTCAGCGGATGATAGCCATAACCAAAAACTGTATCCTATTTTTCTTAATTAAACTTAATGTTAGTGCTGAACTTTCAAACTAATATAGATAAAATAAAATCAGCTTCATGCTGTATCCCGCACACAGCAGGGTAGACACAGGGAACCTAGTGCTAAGACACTCCGTTCCCCACTTTCTGCCGAATTCTGCAGTGGCAGAACTCAACGCCGCGCTTTGCCTCGACACCAGAGCGAAGAAATGGGAACATAAATTTAAGTATTTTTTTAATTTCCTCGAATGGGGATCGAACCCACAACCAGTCGGTTTTACAGTCACACTTTGTGCCGCTGCGCCACGACTGGCCTCAATGTTTTTTATTAAACAATTCTATATTAAATACTTGTATCATCTTCTAAAGAAAAATATAAATCACAGTAACTCAATCAATATCTAATATTTCTCTCAATATTTTATTTAGGCTTATGAAAATATACGAAGTATATACTTTATTTTCAGAATAAATTCAACAACACTTAATATTATTCAATCCATTTGCGTAGGCGCGGCAAGATGCTGGAAATTATTCCAAAAATTAACATATTCAACTTTTTCAATATGAAATAAAAAAAAATTCGGAACTTTTGTGTATGAAACGATATTATGATTTATTATTCCGAGGCGACTCGTGCCACAGGGGCACAAAATAAAACTGTAAACGCGACAGTCTGTGGGTTTGATTCCCACTCGAGGAAATAAAATATTGATCTTTTCCATTGTCTCCTCTCTGGTGTTGAGCCAAAGCGTGACGTTGAGTTCTGCCACTCTAAACGCAATGTCTCCAGAATTCAGCGGAAATTAGGGAACGGAATGTCTTAAGGCTAGGGGCCCTTTGTGTGCTTTAGGGGCCCTGTCGTGGTGCGCTGGGCATCAAAAAGAAATGTAACACTTAGTTAGCAATGTAAATTTTTGATGATCATCATGGCACGGTGGGATATCGTCTGTATGCAATCGCAATTATTGTGGAGTCGATACCTATTCATTTCGTTCGGGTCTTGGCTCTGGAAAAACAAAACAAGACTATTAGATTTAGATCTATTAGAGCATCGTTGCCTAACCTGATATAAGCGAGATAAATAAATGAACTTGAAATACCTAAGATGCTATTTTTATTAGTATTGGTAATATAATATTGATCTATTTTACAATCTATTTTTACTGATAATTAAGTACTAGTGGATGACGCCAGAACCGATTTATTCAACAGACAGACACGAATAAACTCCATTTGATAAAATTTATAATAGCCCAATAAATTCACAAGTTTCACTAATGCCAATCAATACAAGCCAACTAAACCAAATCGTTCGGATTCAATTGCGCATTATTTGAGCTATTGGCACGCTCACTGGCACTAGCACAAATTACATTCGTACTTTAAAAGATTAATTAAGATATTAATTATTAGATGTAATTATTTAATGTAATGTTATGTATATATATGTATTATATTACATAAAATACACTGTATTTTTAGATGTTGAAATCAGCTTCACGCTGTATCCCGCATACAGCAGGGTAGGCAAGGAAACTTTGTGGTTAGACACTACGTTTTCCACTTTCCGCCGAATTTTTCGAGGCATTGCGTGGTGAGTGGCGGAGCTGAACGCCGGGCTTCTGCCTAGGTGCCAGAGCGAAAAAATGAAAATATTAATAATATTACTTAGTAATATTTTCGTTTCTTTTAGTTGGGATCGAATCTACAACCGTTGTGTTACAGTCACACCCTTGTGTCCTTGTGCCACAACAGCTTTAATGTTGAAATGTTAAATATATAATATCAGATATAATAACGTTTACAAGGTTTGCCTGCGATTTTACTTGGATCTTGGATCTGTACAATATACAGGGTGGAAGAGGCAGCGCTCCATTTACGGAAACAGTATATAGGGTAAAATATTTCAAACCTATAGCTAAAGAAATTAATCAAGATGCCTCAACAGTTTGGACGTAGGATTTTTTTTTCATTTCACGATTTTTATCCATACCTGTATTTCGTGTGACGCGATTACGTATAGATCCCAATAACATAAACACTTGCTACTACAAAAATACTACTAAAGGTTAAACAACTTTGAACTTTATCGCCAATACCTACGACTCGATTTCGGAATGAGCCGTGTGCAGCAATGTTCCTTTGATAGGTTTATGTGTGCGTGCGTCGTCCTTACAAATGGCGTTTTATTTTAAAATGATAATTTTATTATTTATTTTGTTTGAAAAAATAACTTTTTCATTTTTGGAAATTTATATTTTTCTGATTTATATTAGGCTTTTATAGAGTAGTTAAAACTGTGGTTTCATTTAATGTGGTGCATACACTTCCACCCTGTATACTATTTATATTTATGCACATTTATATACTATAAAAATTAACTACTATGTCACATCACGGTTCAATTGATTTAAATTTATAATTATGTCAAAATATGAACCTTATAGTACAATATTAGTACAAAAAAGTGAAAAAGTGATTGTTAACATTAATATTGTTTATTGTTTTAATACTCTCACTTACTCGCTCTTATAACGACGCCAAGCGTGGCGTTAGTTAGTCCAACTCGCTATGCCTCCTCAATTCGGCGAAAAGTGGGAAACGGAACTTAATGGGAACGGAGTGTCTCTACACTCCCAGAATCTTTTTTCATACCCAGCACTTTGCGGGATACAGCGTGAAGCTTATAAAAACGAATATATATATATTTAAATATTATATGTTTGATAATGTTCCTTTGTTTTTTTTTCAGAATTTATGGAGGTGATGACTGGCGGAGACGATTAGAGTTAGACTCAAAAATAAGTTTAATAATAATTTAAGAATAAAAGAAATGTACGGTAACTCTATACAATATCTAAGTATCAATTTCTGTAATATCAATTTCACTAAAAATATATAGTTTTTGTTTATATTAAATATTCCATAGTTCAGTTGCTAAAAAGACGTTTTCATTATTTTTTGGCTTGATATAAATAATAATATACAGATAAATTAAGGTTAACAGAAACAGAAACTGTGATTAAAATTTAACTGTATTTGAATTATTGATGTTCACCATCAATTACCTCATTTTATTCGTATTATAAAGATTTAATCTTAATAAAATACATTTAAGAATTTCTATTATTTTATTTTGTAAGTCCACATCGCAATTCAATTTAACTAATATATCTTTACAGGACTGCTGGCTTTAACCATTATTTTTTTTTGTAATAAGCCCGTTATTTTACAGATTTTTAGAGAAAAACGATCCTCATTTCAAGATAACAATAATAATAATCGACATGTGCTTAGCGCGATGTTTTGATGAATGTGGGTTGATGTCGGTCTCGGGATAACTACCCTATATCTGTTAGGGCTATTTTTCAAATGTTGTTAACTCAGTCGTTATACAACATTTGGGGAGTCCCCAAATACGGACTATTGACTAATAAAATAATATATTAAATAATTATTGTAAATCAAGCAATTGTAGGTTGTAGCGCAGTCCTTACCAATATACAGAGTGGAAGCGTCAGCGCTCCTTTTCCAGGAACAGTATATAGGGTAAAATATTTTAAATCCATATCTAAAGAAATTAATTAAGATACCTCAACAGTTTAGACGTAGGATTTTTTTTCATTTCACGTTGTTTAGCCATACCTGTATTTCGTGTGACGCAGTTACGCAGTTACAGTGACCAATGACGGAAACACATACATACTAGTAAAGGTTAAACGACTTTGAACTTTGCCGCCAATAACTACGACTTGATTTCGGAATTCCCTTTGATAGGTTTTTGTCTGCGTGTGTCGTTCTTGAAAAATGGCGTTTTATTTTACAAAGATAATTTTATTATTTATTTTGTTTGAAAAAAAAAAACAATGTATTAGGTTTTTATAGAGTAGTTAAAAATGTGGTTTCGTTTAAAGTGGTCCTGACAAAAACACTGAATACAATAATAACATTTATGATACAAAATTCTCTGTATCTTGCATGCGGGCCCTGCCGAATCATGAAAACGATTACAGCATCGTTCGTGGTTCGTTTGCGTGTGCAGGAGATTTCCGTTTACATACGTATATAAACGGAAATCTCCCGCATCCCCAATAACTACTGTAACGACCAATAAAAATGAGCTCTTCGATAAGGCGCGGCGTTGAGTTCCGCAACTCACTACCCATCCGAATTTAATGGGCAGAATAGTACAGAGTTATTTATTCCCCATTACTTCTACTTACCATTCAAAATGTAAAAAATATTACAATTATTTTTTTTAAGATGTAATATATAATTTCGATGATATATTAATTAAATTAAAACAAATTATTGAAAAATTTAACGTAAGCATATCTACTGTTGATGTATAATAATTATGTAAGTAGACGAGTACTTACTTTCTCGAAAAAAATCTTCTTTCATACGAAAATATATATTCAAATTCAAGTCTTTTGAAGAAATATTTTCCAAATGTAATATTAGAGACGTGCAAATATAGAAGTGGTTCTGCAACTGAAAACAACCCCAGCTGTTACATCCCACGTCGTGCACTCAAGCATATTACATTTAACGAGATTACAAAAATTGTATTAATGTTATTTTAATATTGGTATTTTTAAATAAGAATCAATTATAAGTTATTACTAAGTTATTTTCAGATCCAATTTCATAATTTACAACGCTGACCGATAAATAAGTTTTTTTAATATTCTAAGATCTAAATAAAGAAATATGACAAAAAAAGGAAATGGAATAAACAATGAACATAATATTACTGTAACCGTTTATTCGTAATTTGCCTTGACGTTTTTTGTGGTGGTACGTAATATTAATCTCTTTTACAAACATAAATGTGAAAAAATAGCTAAGTTAAATATTAAATATGTGTAACTATCGACTTCACCGAAAAAAGGAGATCTATATAGGTGCCGAGTTCTGTGTTCACTCCAGATAAAATTCAAGTTCTAAATTTTACTCCACTTTTTTACGTACAGTTATATTTTCAAGTTACTTCAAGCTTGTACTGTAATATTAGATTGATATGTAGCTTGGTGCCTGGCGGAAAGAAATAGCCAAGTCAAATTTTATTTTGAGTAGTTACATGATGATGAGGCCAATCGTGGCGCAGAGGCACAAAGTGTGTATGTAAAATCGACTAGTTGTGGGTTCGATCCCCGCTCGAGGAAATGAAATATTTACTTAAATGTATATTTCCATTTCTTCATTCTGGTGTAGGTCTCAGAGCGCGGCGTTGAGTTCTGCCACTCAACACGAATTGGCGGAATCCAGAATCCAGAATTTGGCGGAATGTGGGTGTCTTAACACCAGGTTCCCTTTGCCTACTCTGCTGTGTGCGGGATACAGCGTGAAGCTAAATTATTTAATATATTTTATATAGAACTCGGCCCCCATATAGATCCCAATCTTGGCTGGAAAATTATTTAATTTCTTCTTAATCTTCATAATATAAGTGTATATTAAACACAGTAAGCATTCTGCGAATAACTTTTTATAGTTTTATCACAGACTGTGATTTTTATATTTTCTAACTTACACTGTACGACAAACAGTTACAAACAGTTTAATTGCACAACTAATGTTGGCTGTAAAGTAAAGTAGAATATTCATAGTCTCGTTATTTCTAGCAGAAATATTTTTTCTAGCGAATTTTGTTATGCTAGCATTTGTAACTTTGAAATTAAAATGAAATTATTTTTTTTTCGCGAGTGGGTCGCTATTTAAAATAGTAAATATATTTATTTTAAATAGCAACCCGCTCGCGGCTTCGTCCTATTCAACTATAGAGTTTTATTTTGTTTACTTATATATTTATAATAATATTACTTTAAAGACAATAGTTATTATTATATTGAAAAGTAAAGTTAAAGTTAAAGTTTCTATTCAACGAATTAAATAAAACAGTTTTTTTTGGAAGAATTTTGTCGAGCTAAATATAAAGTATGTACTTTATATTGATAAACAGACAACATTTTTAAAAATCATTGTTTTGGGTTCTGTCATATTGATAGATAGATAGAACCTTCAATAACAGATTTTCTTCTATATCTCCTATGTACAGACAGCGATCAATTATAATTTTAGTGTATATTGTTTTTGTTTACGTAAAAATCTATGAAGACGTTAAATATGAAAAAAATATATAAATATATATAAAATTTCGACCTATTAAAAAATAACAAAAGCTACAAAAAAAAACATTTCTGATATAAATTCTATTATCGGATTGGTTAATGAAATGAATTGAATGTAACATCTACTTAAAAAGCTAGTAACAGTTAAAAATATTGTATTCATTGTTAATAGTCAGAATGTTAAAATGTATGTTAAAAAAATTCAACGTTTTACTTAATAGATTTTTCACACCTTGTAGTTCAAGAGAAAATTATATGCAGTCCACGTGGCGGATCCGCCATACGGTGGAACGACTGAGTGAGATCTGCCCTTAAAAACCCTCTCTATGAGTGTATCAGCTGGCTGCTATCCGCGAAAAATGACGTGAATCGTGAGGCCGATCGGCGAGCATAGCTGCTCTATCAAGAGACGAAGTAGGACCTAACGTACATATATATCATGTGTGTATGTGCTGCTGCACCTGTATATAGACACATGATTAATAATAAAACCTAATTTTATTATTTTAAACCATTTTTTAAACCATTTGAGTGTAAACGCGTAGGTTGTAGGTTCGATACCCACTTGTGGATAGATTATATATAAATTATTTTTATTTCTCTGCCACTTAACATACAATGTCTTAAATTCGGGTAAAATTAGATGAAATTTGAATGCTGTATATGCAGAAAAAACTTGAAACTGAAAATAGAATTAAATACTGTAAAAACGTATATTTTTAATATAAAAAATAATGTAAGAAAGTTAAACCTAAGAACTTTGCTCTTTTTCAAACAGTGAGTAGAAGTAGGTCGTTCAATTACAAAGTAACAACCTTTTTTCAAGATTTGCATAAACACACGGGGACAATAAAAATTATGCAAATTTAATCGCTTACATGAAAAAATGTGTATAAATAAACGCTAAAAATATATTTCTTTACTTTAAGCTTTTATTACAATTACATTGAAGTAGTGCAATAGCACAGTTTCAGTTTTAGGCCATCGTAGTCCGGTGGCACAGGAGTGTGACTTTAAACGCGACGGTTGTGGGTACGTTTCCCACTCAAGGGAATGAAATATTTATTTTTAATTTCCTTCCTCTAGGAACAAGGCAACGCGCGGCGTTTAGTTCCGCTACTCAACACACAATTCGAGGGAGAGTGGAGAACGGAAATGTCATAATGGAAACAGAATATCTTAACATTAGTTTTCCATTTTCCCTTCTATGTGCGGAAGTGCGTGAAGCTAAAAAGTTAAAATAAGTTCATACACTGCGAGTCACAAAGGTTTTTGTTATATGAAGTTTACTCAAATATTAAATTTAAGAGCAAAACCCACTTTGTTTTTTTATTACACCTATTATTAGAATAGCAACTATGACTTACCGTTACCTTTTGAAATCAGGATAAACGACATATTTACTATGTTATATGAAAATATAAATTAATTGTCTTCATATATATATTTATTTCAAATATGTTGTTAGAAAATAAAGGACTGTAGATCTAAATATATGGTTTGAATTTAAAATTGATAAACATTCCTGAGATAAAGTATTTTGTCAGATAGTTAGACAGACGGACGAACAAAAAATTAATCTTATAAGGGTTCCTTTCTTCCTAAAAATACTAAATAATTTACGGAAACCTAAAAATAGTAAAAACTGAAAACATAATATTTCCAGAGCTATTAGACGAAATGGATGAACTTGTTTTGCTGTAATTATTAAGCCTGGCGGGACATGGAGTATACCTAATTGATCTATAATTTATTTTGATTGGAACAGAACCTACATTAGAACCACAATAGACCAGCTTAACTATAAAAAATAAAAAATGACTTCTAAGTAAAAGCTGTTTCGCGTGTTTTTATATATACAAGATATGAAAATCCATTTCCTCGCCGCCCCGCTATGTTTTTCTAAAGAAAAGTAAAGCTTAGCGTTGATTTCTATCACACAATATTGAAAAAATATACATTATTTTCTCTGGTTAATATCTCCGTTACATTAAAAATGTATAACTTCCAAGCGATATATTGTTTTAACATTAAAATTTTTTAATGTTAAAACAATATGAATGCATGAAAATACGTATTAATATTGCTTCACGCTGTATTTGCACCCAGTTGGGTAGGCAGGGGGAACCTGGTGTTAAGACACTCCATTGACATTTCTCATTTTCCGCCGAATTCTGGAAGCATTGCTTGTGTTGAGTGACCGTACTCAACGCCGCGCTTTGCCTCGACACCAGAGCGAAGAAATGAAAATATTGAAATATTTTATTCCCTCGAGCGGGAATCGAACCCACAACCTGTAGCGTTTGCAGTCACACTTTTAGCCCCTACGCCACGATTGGTCTCTTAAAAACCTAGGCCCCTCTCTCTTCTCTCTCTCTCTTAAAGGCCTCTAATTCCAAAATACGTATCAATACTGGATGTATCTATATTTTATACGTATGTACCATATTAAATTTCGAGTTGGCGTTTATTGCATTCGCAGCGAGCAAATCTGTGTTATAATTAATGAAAATGGCTATGGACTAATTATGAAACCGTTTGTCATTTCTGTATATAATGATTTAGTACTGATTAAATATTTACCTATTAATTTACAGAAAATGATAATGTTCAGTCAGGCCAGTCGTGGCGCAGTTGCACAAAGTGTGACTGTAAAACCGATTGGTTGTGGGTTCGATCCCCACTCGAGGAGATGAAATATTTACTTTAATTTATATTTCTATTTCTTCGCTCTGCTGCTGAGTTCTGCCACTCAACACGCAATGCCTCCAGAATTCGGTAGAAAGTGGGGAACGGAGTGTCTTAACACTAGGTTCCCTCTGTCTACCCTGCTGTATGCGGGATACAGGGTGAAGCTAATAAAAAACAAAAATAAAAAAATGATAATGTTTTGTACCTTTAACAAGCTTTGCTAGCTAACACAGTATGTAAATTTGAGGCGGAGATTGATAAAAAATACTTGTTCGATCTCGTACTCGCACCAACGTATGCTTAAGTGAAATTTATTTGGATTTTTTTGTGCAATTTTTCAGTAATTAATAAATAGGTACCCTTTGAACAAATATAACATTCAATTTGATTGTATGGAAAAAGGGAACTCAATTTGATTATATGATATAATGGAAAAAGGGAACTCTAAAGTCAATAAACATCTAGGCGTGTCTATGTGTGTAAAAAGAATCTGTATGGGTGTCGAGTTCTGTGTTCACTCGGGATAAAATTCAATCGCTAAACTTGACTTGGTTATTTTTTTACCAACAGACACCAAATCAAATATTAATCTGATAGTCCAATAGGTACAAGCTGTAAGTATACTTGTAAATATAATGAAGACTGTACGTGCGTAAAAAAATATCGAGTGAAGTAAAGAGTTTAAATTTTATGCCCAGTAAAGACAGAATTCGACAATTATATATGTAGAACTCCCAATTTTTTGTTAATTAAGTCAAGAACGACGCATTACTTAGCATTTAACTTGGGTCTCATTTCATATTTAAGTTTTTGGTGGGATGCTATAGTACACCACACGCCATGTTGTTGTTACTATTATTGAAATTTGTTTATTAAAGTATTATATTTAAATTTAAAAAATACACATACTTACCTACCATTTCCCCTAAAACTTACCTAATTTTATTACTTCAAAAATATTATTAGAATTTAAATAGACTTTTCATACAAAAAAAGCAACTAACATCAATAAATCTCTTTTAGTATATACTCAAACGAAATCGAAACATCGTATAATATTGAGATAATTTTCAACGTAAAACCGGATTCTCAAATAAAATGTGAAATCAAAGCAATGCGGCAAGGGCGCGGTAATTCGTTTAGGATTTTAATTTTCCTTGTCGTCAGGCCAATCCCACGAAAGAAAATCGAATCACGGCAAGATGCGGATAGAATCGATTTCTCAGCTATACGTAGAGTGGAAACTAAATTTTTACATAATATATATATTGGGTAATATGTAGTACCTAATATATAAGTATTTTTTTTATAAAATGCGGAACAGAGTGTTTTAACGCGAGGTTCCCTCTGCCTGCGTGCGGGATACAGCGTGAAGCTGATTTTTTATTTATTATTTGTTTAAGTAATTCAGACTATTGTGACGCAATAGGACAACGTTCGACTATAAACGGTATGATTACTGGTTAATTTTCTCTCTCTGGTGAAACGTAGAGTTAAGTTCTGCCACTCTATATATCATATGCGTTTTATTCTTTGTATAAAAAAGTATATGTTATGTTAGAGTACATTTTTATTATACAAATGGCTCAAAAACAGGACTTCGACTTCGCCCTCGTGGAGAAATGGAAATCACTGTGTGTGTGTGTGTGTGTTGTATATGATACATAACACATTCTTAGTGTCTGAGGTAACTCCGACCCCGGGTATAGGGGTGGTAGGTCACATTGCAATGATTAACTCAATCAATTCAGTGAATTAATCCAATACAAAATCCAATCCGAGCTTAAATATTTCACATCTAATTTTTTTTCAATTAGTAGGTACCACTAGTTTCTAAGATTAGAGCGTTCTGTCAACCTTACTCTTCAATTTTGGAATATTGGTAAAGATTTCAGTATTAAAAATGTTTATTTAAGCTCACGCTTTCCTTTTTTTTGATTGTACGTATAATGAAACAAGATTTAAAAATATTAGAACACGCAACAAGGGATTATCGCTGGAAGCTATCTCTCCAAAGCAACCTTGAGATAATGGAGTGGGGTTACTATACTTCCTAATTTATAAATGAATTCTTTTGGTAATAATACTTGTACCTTGTTGTTTTGTGTTACCAAAAAGAAAAAATATTTTTTCATTTTGCTCTTATCCTACTAATATTATAAATGTGAAAGCTTGTCAGGATATTTGTTCCCATTTTACTCTAAAAACTACTGAACGGATTTAGATGAAACTTTACAGCAATATGTTATTTCACATAAAGTCATAGATGTGAGTTCAAATACATAAAGAAATATTAGAAAAAATTGAGACATCATTAATTTATTGGAAGTATAAATAAATGAGGCCAGTCGTGGCGCAGGGGCACAAAGTGTGTCTGTAAAACCGACTGGTTGTGAGTTCGATCCCCACTCGAGGAGATGAAATATTTACTTAAATTTATATTTCCATTTCTTCGCCCTGGTGTCAAGGCAAAGCGCGGCTTTTCGTGCCACAGCTATTGTCGTGGCACCTGTTATTTTTAGGGCATTCGTTCCGCTGCGTCACAGTATCCGATCCGATTCGATTGTTGCTCAGGCTAACAAGACATAGCACGACGTTAAGTTCCGCCCCTCAACACGCAATGTCTCGAAAATTCAGATGAAGCTAAAAAAAGTTGTTATTTTCTCGTTTATATGATTATTCTGTGTCCCACTGACGCGATTTATAATTAGATCAATTCAACGCTATGTTTTTTCAATAATAAAATTTATCACTTTAATAACATTTATATATTTTCGTAATAAAGATGATCCGTAATCAGCTTCGTATTTAATTATAACTAATATACCTATGTGAGTAACTCATATCCTCAATCAAAATCAAATCAAAACGTACCCCTTTTTTACAGTGTCACGTTGTGTCCCGCATATATCAGCGTCTGCAGGTGAAATCTAGTAAAAAAAAAACTGTTTCCCATTAATCACTCAGTTTTTTTGACATTACATGTTGATTAATAAATTCAACGCTGCACATTTCTTTTTTTACCAGAGCCAGGCAACGGAAATAATTAATTCTTCCTAGTGGGAATCGAACCTATAGCCGTGCCGTGTGCAGTCACGCAGTCCAGAACCGCCACGACGACTGACAAAAACTAACAAACTAAATAAAATGTTATACTTTACTTTGATACAGCTGGTTCTCTTTTCTGTTTCTGTTTTACTATAAATAGATATATTTTCTCTTACAACATGTTGCATTAAACATACTATACGTACATTGTTATTTTTCCCTTTCCACAAAGGTCATCTTGTTTATTGAAGCGACTATATTTATATTTACTTTCAATTCAAAAACAATAACAAATTAGAATATTAGAATTATTGATGTCGTAGTTGGCACTGCGCTGATGCTTATTGAATACTATAGATATAGGTTGATATCCTACTTAATAGTGTTTATGTTTAAATTATAATATAGTCCTTATTTTTTATAAAATATGACTTTATAAATGATCTTTGAAAACACAATATTGAAGATAGTGGAGGAAGGTCACGTAAAAAGCATGAGAGCCCCTCGGAGGGCTGGAAGAGGTTGATGACAGTGGACGAGGCGAAAGAGATATGTAGAGACCGTAGCGTTTGGCGCTCCGTTCTCTCTGACTACCAAGCAAGGGATAAAGCGTGAAGCTAGTTTTTATATATGACTATGTATAATCACTTTTTGTCTAACTTGAAATAAAAAAAGGATAGAACGATGTTTCCTGTGTGATACAACCGTCGGTCAACGGGAACGACAACTCATAAAATTCTAAAATCTACTTAATGTATTTACAAGTTTTGTATGAAATATTTACACAAGGTGTACAAGTTTTATATGAAATGGTGTTTTCTTCTTTCGAAATACGAAACCAGAATGTGAAAATTAAAATATTTTGCCTCCTTAAGTGGGTATCGAACCCACAGCCATCGCATTTATATGCAGACATTCTCACTGCGGCACGATGACCTCGTAGAGCTTAATTTTTTTTAGCTTGGCACTCTATCTCGCCTATATCATTGATGGCATGGGGAACCTAGGACCCCAGTATTAGCATATTTCGTTTCCCACTAAGATACTCCGTTCCTATGTTAATTACTTGCTTAATTCTTTATTATTTTATATAGTATTTGAGTGATATTATTTTGATATTCTCAAGTATATTACTATGTACTGAGTACGTGTTGAGTATCAAAAATCCAAAGTCGCGCTATACCTAGTTATCAGAACGAAGAAACAAAAATATTAAACATTTCATTCTCCAGAATGGAAATGGAACCCACAACCGCCGCGCTTCCAATCACACGCTTGTCACCACTGTGCCACGACGACTTCAATTAGATAAATAGATTATAGATCTCCACCCAACATACCGTTCGCCTTGTAAACAAACACCACAATAACAGCAACCGATATAATTGACAAACAGTAGTAATGCACATTGCGCTGTATAAATAGAATGTAATTAGTTTAATTTGGGCCCTCTCATTACCATCTCGGTGAGATTCCTGTCGCATTGGGCCGTGAGGAGGGGTTGTCGACGATCGAATATTAAATTAATATAATTTTTGTTACATAAAATATTTTATTTTACGATTTAATGTTATTTTAATAATACAAACATATAGTTTTAATTAATTTAAATAATTTAAGATAAATATGACGACTGAGGTTATCGTGATCGTGATGTAGGGCACAAGCGTGCAGTAGAATGTGGTGGGTTCATTTCCCAGTCGAAGAAACGAAATGTTTCATATTTACATATCCTCGCTCTAGTAACGAATCATTTAAAAAGAACATAAACATGAAGGCTAAGATGACTATAGGCATACAGCTTTATAAGTATTGTACAATAACTTGAAAATAATTCAAAAAGGTTTTCAAAATCCTCACCGATCATGTCGGATTTTATCATAAGTAGGTATAGATTCGGGATCATAATTAAATATTTCTTAGGATGGCTGTTACGATCTATCAATATTCCCGCTTGTAATCGAAACATTGCGTATTGAAATATGAAATTAAAATTGCGCAATTTGTTATAACAGAGCAGTTCACTGCCTCCACTGGGAATCGAACTCAAAACTTTCACCAGTATAATTGTGATGTATTAGAAGATTTACCACGATTGTGTCGAAGAAAATGTTGTTTAATATATTACTAAAAACTTAAACATTGAAGCAAATGTAGTATTAATATTTTGCTATTAATAATATTCAGGAGCTACAGTAAAATATATATGAGTAATTTAATATGATGTTTGTTGTTTTCAGGCCCGTCATGGTGCATGGGTACTAGCGTGTGACTGTAAACGTGACAAGGTATAAGTTCTATTACCATTAGAGGAAACGAAATATTAAATATTTTCATTTCTTCGCTCTAGTCCCGAAGCAAAAGTCGTATTCCGCAGTAAATGGGGATCGGATTTTTTTAACGCTAGGTTCCCTCTCCCTATCCTGCTACATGCGGGATACTGCGTGAAGCTGAGAAGAAAAAAAATGTTAATTGTTTTAGTAGTAGTTTGTCACCCCTGAAATTCCCTTTAGGCATAATGCGTCAACCAAGATTTGTATATAAACTGCATGTGAGTAGATCAACAGAGTGTTTGTCACATCAGTTTCAGTGAAAACATCTTATTAAGAACAGAGAAAATGGTGAGAAAACTAACTCACATTACTAATTTAAAATCATTATAATGACATTTTAATCAATCTAGCCAGTGCTTAATGATCATTATATATTGACTAAATAAATGTATACAAAACTTTAATAATTTCTTGTATTTGTTCAGGATGAACTCGACCAAAGTCAGCTTCAAAGTAAGTAAATTTTACCTTATTTAACTTTTAGTGAGTTAGTGATATTAATTTATGTTCTATTATTATTATTTTATATTATTATTTATGTTTATTTTTGTTTTATTTTATGTTCTACTTTTAATTATTAAGTAATTAAGTAGTTTATTTAATTTGTTAAAATATTGTCGAGTGTGAATTATTTAATGGTTATTAAAATTATTTCAATATTTTTTATAATATTATGATCGAAATCAAAAAGAAATTTTGAGTTAACAATTCGGTTTCAGTAATTATTGAATATATGAAGTATTAAATTTAACATATGGTTTAAGTTTTGCTAATTGCACTGAAAATTAATTAAGCTAATAATGAATAATTGCTGTATAATTAATAGTTTAAGTTTTTTTTAATAATTAATGCATCTAAAAATATTAAATTTAAATTATATAGCATTTAATTCTTATGTTAAAATCGTTATAAAAACCAAATCATCTAAAAATCAATTACCCTTCCTACTATTAAACTAATAGGTACTTAGGTACTGAATATACACTGAATGTTTGCAATTCAATACAATTGTTTGTTGTGCGGAACTTAACACTGCGCTTTGCCTCAACACCAGAGCGAAGAAATGAAAATAAAAATAAATATTGCATTTCCCCGACTGGGGATCGAACCCACAACCAGTCGCGTATACAGTTACACACTTGTATCTGCGCCACGACTGGCCTCACCTAGGTCACATAACACATTATATCGTATAAAGATACGCCCAATAAATATGTACGCCGCATTTGCAGCTTCATTAGAGCTAATGACCTACAAAATTCTGTTTACATTGAGTGTGTGCCAGCAATCTCAATTTGTTAAACGTTATATGAAGTCTAATTTTGTTTAATAATTTCATATACTTTTTATGTATATTGGAGTATAATTACTCATTATATGTCTATATTTTTTATTTCTTTTATAAATAATTTAAATTAAAAATCTCCGGTCAGTATTTTTTAATTGAAAATAATTTTTAAATAATAATATAATCACTAGGTGAAACTAAGATTAGATTGCCTGTACATATAACAAAGATTGGCGTTAGATGCCGGAATCTCAATAAAAAAATAATTAATAAAAACTAATAAGAATAGTCTTGCTCTAGATACATTTTCCCTAAATAATAAAATAAGACAAAAATACCATTTGTCTTATTAGACAAAGCTTTAGTCAAACGGCTTAAGCTTTTTTATTATATTTTTCATCTTGTTATTTTTCAACAAAACTGGTCCATTCTTAAATAAATTGATTTCCTAAATAATAAATGCAATATAGAGTTCATTTTTTGTATTATATGTCTCCTAATTATTATTTAATGAATGAATATTTCTCCACAGTGCTTAAAAAAGCGTTTGACACATTCGATCGTGATAAGAAAGGCGTCATCGGCACCGACATGATCGGCACCATTTTGGAAATGCTGGGCCACGAATTGGACGACGACACGCTATCTGAAATTATACTAGAATACGATCAAGAATGTGAGTTTCTTTTGTAACTTTCTTGTAACTTCTGCAACTGCTCATAGATGGCGCTAGTTGTGCGTTTAATTTTTTTAAATAAAGATTCATAAAGAGAAACACAGATGGCGCTGTTAGTACTTGATAAATTTAGGATTTGCATATCAATAGAAAAATATAATAGAAACTTTATTAAGCTCTTTCGATAAAAATTGCAAAAAAAAATATTCCTCTCCGTGACAATGTTTGCACATTGCCGTGACCAGGATTCGAACCTGGGTTACTACGGCCACAACGTAGGGTCCTAACCACTAGACGATCACGGCTGTAGAGGCGTTAGAGAGTAAGGTGAATTTTAAAACCTTTATCCAAGATATGCAATTAATTATTAAAATATTATTGTTTTTTTTTATTCTTTGATGTAAAAATATGTAAAAAATCGATTAAATGTCTTTAATAAATAATATATATTTATTAAGGTACTAAATCTGGTTTTAATAATTTTAAATTAAAACGGTTTAAGGTAGATCAAAAAATGTTATGGCAGAGCATGAAATCATAGCCAAGAGCTAACATTACTTTATGCTTACTATAGTATGTTTACTATAAGTATAAACAATTATAATTTTCAACAAAATAAACAACCAACTTCTTCAATTTCAACCGGGTTCATTTTCTCATGCATACATTGTCAGAAACGGACCAAATTTAAATGAAACAACACGGAAACCACTAACTTTCAGATAAAAAAGAATTATCAAAATCAGTTCACCCAAAAAATATTCTGAGGTAACAAACATAAAAAAATACAGTTGAATTGATAAGCTCCTCCCTCCTTTTACAGAAATCGGTTAAAAATAAAATAATTATAATTTTTCCTCATTACATTTCATTATACATTATTTCACATTTTAATATAAATTTGATTTTATTTCAGCAACGGGAGAATTAGAGTTTAAGTCATTTTGTTCTCTTGCGTCAAGGTTTTTAACTGAAGAGTTAGACGCTGAGGCCATGCTAGCTGAACTAAGAGAGGCTTTCAGATTGTATGACCGAGAAGGTAACTATTTCTTTTACTATCAGTTTATTTATCCTAAATATGGTATTTCAAATAATTATATTTGAAAAGCGTCATAATCACGCTGTATCGGGCATAGAGGCAGAGGGAACCTGAAAACCTAGTGTTATTAACACTTATTTTCTCCGTTTTAACAATTTTGTGTTGTAAATTTATTTAAAAAGTAAAAAATTCGAATAGTTGTGGAAATCAAATCCGTTTATGGTAAATGAACTGATGGCCTAAGATCCCATTGCTTCCACTTTCCATCGAATTTTGGAGTTATTGCGTGTTGATTGGTGAAACTTAACGCCGCGCTTTGTCTAGTTACCAGAGCGAGGAAACGAAAATATCAAATATTTCATTACATCAAAAATAATAAAACATCTGGCCTTACATCAAAAATAATAAAACGAAACCCGAAATCATTTTATTTTTAGGTAATGGATATATAACAACAGACGTGTTAAAGGAGATTTTTAAGGAACTCGACAATACGTTATCAGCTGACGAATTAGAAGCAATGATAACAGAGATTGACGCTGATGGTTCAGGGACCGTTGATTTCGATGGTATGCTAATAAATATTTATTTTAACTTATAACTGCTTTGATATAGCCACGTATGTTCTGATAATTCTAATCGTATTTTTGTCGTGTTAAAGAATTAGTAGTATTTTTGTGCACAACGAAATTAGCAAAAAATAATAACGCTTTATCCCGCACACAGCAGGTTAGGAAGAGGGAACCTATTGTTAAAACATTTTCCGACGAATTCTGAAGGCATTGCATGTTTAGTGGCGGAACTCAACGCCGCGCTTTGCCTCGACACCAGAGCCAAGAAATGAAAATACACATTTATATAAATATTTAATTTCCTCGAGTGGGGATAGCACCAGCAACCAGTCACGTTTACAGTCTCTCACTTGTATCCCTGCGCCACGACAGGTATCTGGTATGGTGGTCTTTTAAAATAAAAGAAAATAACTTGTTTTTCATTAACGAACACTCCAAGTACGGTAACGATCAACCAAAAATATCTAATTTTTGTAAATATGTTTAAAACAATTGAATGTTAAGTTAAACATTCAATTGTTTTAAACATATTTACAATATTTTATATTACAAATTATACAATATTTTAGTGCGACTTAATACTACGAGGCTTTCAAGCGCTAGTAACTCTAACATATAAGTTTGATCTAATACATAAGTACATCCTATACTACGTATAAGCTGATTTTTAATATTTTGATGCACCCAAAAGGATAAAACTATTTATATATATTTTTATCTTAATAACTGAACATAATATTTTTGTTAAGGACTCCCAAACATTAGAAGTTTCGAATTCCTAATATTATTATGAGATTGAATTTTTCCTTCAATAATAAACTGATGTTATTTTCAGAATTCTTAGAAGTGATGACGGGCGAATAAAAATACTTGGTACTCGCAGAAATCTTTAAGCAATATCATGTAGGAGTAACACTTATTTTTAAGTATAATATAAGTTAAGAAATGTACAAATAAAATAAACAAACTGAAATCATCTTTTTATTTAAAAAAAAATGTAAAATTATGTATACATTTTTTATAACAAAATAAAAATCTTTTTATTCATATATTTTTTTTTATGTAAGGCCAATCTTATGCTGATAGTATCCTTGCCCTACAAAATTTTAAAGATAGGAGGTAAGCAAGAATATCCGAATAGATGATTAACTCTCTATCTAATCTAAAAATTAATGTCACATTTTATTCTTCTAACAATAAATATTTTTCTTTCCTAAGAGTAGATGGAATATGACTTTAAAAATATCAAAAAGTCTAATATTTTTTTAAAATAATATATTTATTTATATAAAATATGAACTATTTATGCGCTTTTGCCATCTTATAGGTAGTTCATTAAAAAACCATTCGGACGGAAATCAACAAAATCTTTGAAGGCGGCTTGGACTGCCTAATAGGAGATCTTTTTCCCTTGCAAGAAGTTGCCCAAATTTCGAAAAATCTAATCTAATAAGGTGATCTGTTGGGACAAGATCCGAGGAGTATGGTGGATGTCTCAGACATTAATATTCAAAAATAAAAGAAAGACGAAACATTCAAAGTATACAATATTCGTACAGTATTTTTTAACATTTTTAAAGTGATATTCCACTCTTAGGAAAGAAAAATACTTATTTAGAAAACGTATAATAATACAGACCGGAGGAGGCCGGTCGTGACGCAGCGGCACGAGGTGTGACTGCAAAACCGGCTGGTTGTGGGTTCGAGGAGATGAAATATTTACTTAAATTTATATTTCCATTTCTTCGCTCTGGTGTCGAGGTTAAACGCGGCGTTGAGTTCTGCCACTCAACATGCAATGCCTCCAGAATTCGGCAAAAAGTGGGGAACGGAGTGTTAACACTAGGCTCCCTCTGACTACCCTGCTGTGTGCGGGATATAGCGTGAAGTATTTTTTTTTTTTGTATAATAATAGAAAACAAGTAGTTATATAACAAACATACTATTAGAGTATCTGGCTTAATGCTACAATAAATCAATTTACATCTCCAACAATTCTTAATAGACAGTAGGTATTATATTCTCATAAATGTTTGCTCTTAACTATAAAACGCCTGACCATTTTATAACTAATTTGCTTTAGAAAGTTTATAACACTTTGCTATACAATTGTGTTTTATAATAGACTATGAAAATTTACATAACTATCTTTTTCTAATTTTAGGGTTCCGTATCAGTTATAAAAAAAAAATGACCCTTATTAGATCACTTTGTTGTGCGTCTGTCAGTCTGTCATATCATTTATCTAAAGATCGCGTGGAGATTTGTCGAAATTAAAACCAAATATTCAAGTCTGTCGTCCCTGGGAGCACAGAAAAAAATGCTTTTAAATCAGCATACGAACTTACACGTACTTGAACCTTTGAACGTAAATTAACTTTTATAAATTCTTTTCTGTTACTTCCCGTCCCTCCTGGGTACCCTCGGTTGGTACCCTCGGTGGGCGAGTTCGACTCGTACTTGATTGGTATTTTTTTTAAGCTTCACGCTGTATTTCGTTAAAAACGTAGAGGTCCCGCCACTACAGAATTCGGCGGAAAGTGAGGAACGGAGTGCCTTAACATTAGTTTCTCTATGCCTATCCTGGTTTGTTCAGGAGACAGCGTGAAGTTGACTAATTATAATTATATGATATAATATACAATATGTAAATGTATCATAAGATATAAAAATATATTTAGTAATTTTTATTAATTTATTTGAATGTTACAAACAGATAACTAACTGTTACTTAACTAATTGTATAACATTCTTATTACACCGAAGCTTTTACTTCTGTTACTTAGTTTTATGACACTGTTACAATATCTTGAGGTGAATTAATTCAAGATTATTTGTAATTTCAGAGCACCAACATTCTATTCTTCTCTTTCTTTTTATTATCAGCTTCACTCTGTATCCCGCACGTAGGCAGAGGGAGCCTAGTATAAAGACACTGCGCTCGCCACTTTCCGTCGAATTCTGGAGGCATTACGTGAAGAGTAAATTAAATTATTAAATATTTCATTTTTTCAAGTAGAAATCGAACTCCCAACCTGTCGCGTTTACAGTCACACGCTTGTGCCTCGCTGTGCCTGATAGTAATGTAATACCTTATACAAAAAATAATATGCGAAAAGTGCTTCAACTTTCCTTAAACTTAAACTTATTCTCAATCAGTGTTTTTTTACTTTAAACAAAACAAAACCGGTAATTTATGCCGCATACACATGGAAATATTGTAACCCAGAGAAATGACAATATAGTAAATAGAAACACTCCAATGGGAGTTGATTGATGATGATGACAAGCATCATTGATTTTTTTACGTTTCTTAGTAAAGCTAACGTTACTTCACAGTCCGCTTTTGACCCACGTTTTAGACACTAAATTATTAATTTCTCTAAATCAAAATAGAACTTATAGTCAAGTTCTTCCACTGCGCCACAATAGTGTTAGAAATATATTATTTTCACTCGAGAAAATTAAATATTTTATATTTCCATTTCCTCGTTATGGTAACGAAGTAAAGTGAAGTTTAAACGCCACTCAACATGCAATGCTTCCAGAGTTTGGAGGAAGCTGGTGAACGGAAGTGTCCTGATGGTAACGGAGTGTCATAATACACCTAGTATTCCAGGTTCCCTCTGCTATATGCGGGATACAGCGTGAAGCTTAAAAAAAATCTAATTGTTGACTTAGTAGTTGTATTAAGCTATTAATTAACTTCCACGCAGTTAACACAAAGTTAAGGGATACCAAACTTCCAGAGATGAAATTACATAAACTGCATGCACCTGCCAGGAAATGATGTTGGAAAGTTTAAATTGATTAATGCTTTGTAATTTTGTGCACACCTAAGGGCTATTTGTGGTCACATCAACGCGCTGTAATTTTTGCTTATTTGGTGCAACCTGAATTGCATTCTAGAAACTGATTTATGATTGTTTTGTATGAAATAACTGCTTATTTTAATAAGTTTATTTAGTTAATATATGATTTTAAATGAAACTATTTTAACTAAATCGTGAAAATCAAAGAACTTATTAATATATGATTTTAAAATGCTTTTAAGTATGTTTTTTGTGTATTAGTTAGTCTAGCAACTAAAAAAATATAAGTTAATATTAAATAGCTATTATATTGCACTTTGAAAGCGTCTTATTTAGCACAATTATTATTAATTTCAATTCCACTTGAAATAGTGTGTATGTTTTATCGGGTCTCAGCATCTCCCTATCTGGATTCTCTCAATCAATTGTAAAATTTGAATTGCTAACCATTCTTATCGACAAAATTTTTCAGATTTACGCGTTATCTATGAACATAAATAAAATTAAACTGTCTGTCTGTGATTAAATATTAAAATAACTGTGTTGTTCTTCAACATGTGCATATCACGTAAAATTAAAATACAAAAAAAACGATTTTAACTTTTTTAGGTTTATTTGTTGTCTCTCTGTGTGTCCAGACGAGTTGTCGGCATAACTTAATTGATTTTTATGGGGCTTTGACCAGAAGAAAGAGAACATTGTGGATTTCTCGCGGGAAAAAAGCAAAACGGGGACGAAGCCGCCGTATAATTTTAATTAACGCTTACCTACAGATAAAGTGGTTGTACTATACAGTATTGTATAATAATTAATGCTTTCAAAAATAAAACACCCTTGTGGTACACAGATATGAGGTATCTCAATTTGATCTAAAATAAATATATACAGAGTGGTACTATCAGCACCACATTAAATGAAACCACAGTTTTAACTGCTAAAAAAGCCTAATACGATTTAAAAAAATGAAAAAGTTTAATTTAGCTATGAAAAATTGTCACGTTTCGTACCTTTACATTACAATTTAAAATGGATAGCTAAGATATAAAAGACGTACCAGGCGTAATAAATTAATAAAACTTTACACTGACATTCGTTGGGAAATTTAAATATACTTGGAAACACAGCAAATGCAGAAGATGAGAAACGGAAGTGTCTTAAAGGGAATAAAGTGTCTTAGTGTGGATTCTCAGTTTCTCTCTGCCTACCCTGATATTTGCGGTATACAGCGTGAAGCTAAAAAAACATACAATAATTATTTTTGGAGCCGGTTAAAAATAAGAGGCCGGTCGTGGCGCAGCGGCACGAGGTGTGACTGCAAAACCGACTGGTTGTGGGTTCGATCCCCACTCAAGGAGATGAAATATTTACTTAAATTTATATTTCCATTTCTTCGCTCTGGTGTCGAGGTTAAGCGCGGCGTTGAGTTCTGCCACTCAACACGCAATGCCTCCAGAATTCGGCAGAAAGTGGGGAACGGAGTGTCTTAACACTAGGTTCCCTCTGCCTACCCTGCTGTGTGAGGGATACAGCGTGAAGCAATTTCTTTTTTTTTTAATTTTGACTTCTCACAGAATGATGAATAGTTGTGTTTTTGATTTTTATATTTTTGTAAGAGCTACAAATTATGTTTGAAATTAAACTATAAGCCGATCTTGAAATGACGTATATGAATGAAAAAAGGATCTCAAGATTGTTCTCAAGATCGATATCAGAGTTGAAGCGAATTATACCTAGGATTTTAATTACTAGAGATCCTACAGATAATTTACAGTTAATTATGTAAGGTCTTTCATTTATTTCAATTCTTCATTTCAATTTATTTCCATTTTTCATATAAAAATATATGAACATGATAAATTATTAAAAAAAAACATACCACAACCCAAAGAAATACTCCAACTGAGCTTGAAATACATTTAACAAGATACGCAGAGTTTTTCAAAGCTTACTGAAACTTTTAATTTATAATACGCCACTAAACATCGAAAAATTCATTTTATAAAAATACTTTTTTATTTTATTTTGAAATATGGAAATATATACTGTTAATAGATACGCGAATTTGAAATTATATACACTCATTGATCTGCATCTTTATCTGTTTCTCAATATTTGCATACTTTCATAATTATCCCGATCTTAAATCTATCGATTTTTCTTATTATTATAACAACCTACGTTATTTATTGTATATTCTTTGCATATCACTGTCATTTACGTTGGGAATTTAATCGTTTGCTAATGTTTACAGATAGTAAACTTTCTTTACATTTTAAATATTTTTAAAGTGTTAATCCACACTTAGGAAAGAAAAATACTAATTAAGAAAACGTATAAAAATTTGAACGTATCGGGACTCGAACCCGTGCCTCCTGGAAACCGACGGAGCTGGTCGGTTTCTAATTAAGTATTTTTCTTTACATTGTTTGTATACCAACTTCATATAAGGGCAGTGTTGGCCTCCTAAGTTCTGAAATTTATATATAGAAGATTTGTGGGCGTGCACTGTAGCTTCGAATATACTTTGATATACAACATCATGGATGCAAGTAACTAACTTCTTACTTTCAAAACTTTATTATAAAGCTAATGTTATGTCAGATACATGTTGTAGAGCATCTAATAGACAACGTCGTTTTAATTACAGAATTCATTTAACATTTTGGAAGAAAACAGTCTAAATTCTACCTACCTTTACCTACCGTTGTCTGACGACGACAACATAGGTTAAAAATAAACAATAGTGATATGTATGAGCTCTTCGAAAAGGCAGCTAAAACGAGGAAAAAAGCCTCCTTATGTGTCGGGAAAGCATGAAAAGAGGGTAGTCCCACCCTCTTTCATATATATTAACAAATACAGATGATGCGGCTAAAGCTAAGCATCTCATCAAAATGGAGGTATACGACTTGAAAAAACTTGCGGATACCAACAGATGAGCACTGGAAACATATTGTAACATTTTATGCGTGTACTACGTAAAATATTATATATAATATATAATATTATTGGACCAAGGATGTTATGTATCGAAAGAAATTGCTGACACTCCAGATTGTAGAAAATACAATTATTTATGCAATAATATAAAATAATATGATATAAATTTTAAATAAATCAATTTATGAAACTGTTTTTCAGATTTCATTTTACTCCTCTACTTATAAGCTTACACATTGGGAGAAGTAATAAAACAGTAACATACAATTAACATATTTTATTTTAGGAAAAGGCTCTTAAATATTGGACAGTGGACGAGGTATGTAGAGACCGTAGCGCTGGCGCTCCGTTCTCTTTGACTACCCCGCTAGTGATAAAGCGTGAAGTTAAGTTTAAGTTCTCTTAAACATTCTAGTTACAATCATATCATTATGTAGAGTGTCATAATCAAACATATTTATAAAATTACACATAGTTATACTATTATATCTTAAATAAATAAAAACTTGACGGTATAAACAACAAATAGATCTAAAATATTAGGTCCTCAATTATAGGTAGCTGGGGGTGTTTACCACTAAACACTGACATGTCCGGTACTACCTGTACATATGCAACATTGGTTCTGTTCTACATATATTGCATTTCATCATAGCACTCCGTTCCAGCTTCACGCTGTACCCCGCACACAGCAGAGTAGGCAGAGGGAACCTAACGTAAGACATTCCGTTCCCCACTTTCCGCCAAGTACTGGAGGCATTGCGTGGCGGAACTGAACGCCGCATTTTGCCTCGACACCACAGCGAAGAAATGAAAATATAAATGTTAATAAATATTTCTTTTTCCATGAGTGGGGATCGAACCCACAACCAGTCGGTCTTACAGTCACACTTTGTGCCTCTGCACCACGACTGGCCTCGATCATAGCACCATATTATTTTTTCAAACTTTAAATTACATATTTTTAATGTTATCTAAAAAACTTATAGCGAAATTTGACTTCCCACATCGACCAGGCCCTGCTACTATAGCGGTAAACAGACGAACAAAGTGAATCATTTTAATCGAAAAGATGACTGACTAAGACTGGGTATAAGAATTGAAAATTATTATTTTATATTATTCACGAATTTATTATCTAACTTTATGCCAAAACAATTACCGTTAGAACTTAATCTAAAACTTCTAATATATTTATAAACAATTAACATACTATATAAATGTTATTATTCAAAACAGAGTAATAAATAAAAAACATTTGACACCAGAATAAATTCTATAATTTTATTTTAATCTGGACTGAATCTGTACATAGAACCATCAGAACTTAAACTTGGAGATGTATTATAATAATAATTTACTAACTTTTACTTTAACTGGAGTTGTATAAGAAAAAGCAATTTTCTGCTAGTAATTAACCTACAATATAATACGAAAAAATACATAAGTAAGGGTCCTTTTTCCATAGCAATTCCGCAAACTGCTGACATTACTCCCCCGAGCGGTTGTGGTCCCCAAATGATCAGATTTGTTGAGCTTATATGTAATAAATGATTCCGTGTACGTGTACGAGTATTTAGTAGTTACTTTATTACACTGTGACTCATTGTTCTTAAGTAATATTCTGCATTTTTGTTGCTATTATTATTGTACAGTAGGAATCTAAAATATTTTTATGATATGAATATTTTTTTTAGCGTAACGCCGTATCCTACACAAAACATGATACGCAAAGGGAACCTGGGAACCTAGTGTTAAGACACTCCGTTCACATCAAAACACTACCATTGCCAATTTTACCCCGAATTTAGACGAGAGCGAGGAATTTAAATTATTTAATATTATTTCCTCTAGTGGAAATCGAAGCCAAAACCTGTCGCGATCACAGTCGCACGCTTGTGGCCACTGCCACTGCGCCAAGTTCCCATTTGATGGCCTCTCCATACTAGACTTCTATATAATCTATATTATCTTTTAATGTTAATATTATGTTAAACTTTCAAATCTCTTCAAGCTCTTGAGAGTTTTGTTCATTATTGAATAAGTTTTTACCTCTCTAATAATTCCTAGAATAAAATCTAATATTTAAGTTGTGAATAAGTTAAGGACTACTTGAAGCTAAAGTGTATAACTTTTGCAAAAAAAGTCATCAAAATTTAAAACATATTTTCTATTGCATCCAATATATATTTAAAAAGTATTTAAGCGCATATAGTGTAAGTATGTATAAAATATATATGTATATAATATAGACAACACAAAACTCAAAGATTTCCGCTCTGCGCCCGAAAACGAAGTGATTGAAATAATTTAAACATTAGTAAAAAAATCAAAATCAGCTTCACGCTGTATCCCGCACACAGTAGGGTAGGCAGAGGGACCCTAGTGTTAAGACACTACGTTCCCCACTTTCCGCCGTATTCTGGAGGCATTGCGTGCTGAGTGGCGGAACTCAACGACGCGCTTTACCTCGAAACCAGAACGAAGAAATGGAAATATACATTTAAATAAATATTTTTTACAGTCACACTTTGTGCCCCTGCGCCACGACTGGCCTCAAACACTAGTAAATATATGGAAAAATGCATTTAAGACAAAATTACATTCTATCCTGAATACAAAAGGATAGGTAAATTGAACTTAGTGCCAAGATATTTCGTTCCTCTCTTCCTGCCTAATATTCGAGACATTTTGTGTTAGCTAGCGAAACTGCGCTTTATCTTATAAGTAGAGCGAGAAAAATTAAATAATTCCCCTAGCAGGAATCGAACCCGGGATAAAATTGCACTTATAGTCATGACGTATCACAATACGTCATGACGTCTGCCAGAGAGAATAAATTATAGTTTTATACCTATACTACAATATCAAAAAAAAAAATGACCATGAACATGAAGTACCATTCCCAGTACAATAATAAAAAAGGAAGAAATTATTCCCTCGTGCGCCACTCATGTTTGCACTTGACCGATTTTTTGCTATTTTCAGCTTCCTACGTACCTACTTCCGACGGACAGGCTGTCTACGGTCCAGTGGGCGATATGTTCCATTCGTTGCTCACTGACATAGACTCAATTTGGAGGTGTTTCCTATTGTAGTAGAGAAATGT